>CM042174.1:5156183-5198683 GCA_023376005.1 Doryteuthis pealeii
TTAGTTTTGCAGTCTCGAGAAAATGAACGGTCAGTTTTCTTGGTCATAGAATCCATCGTTTTTACCTAGTATTATTTGGTCGTCCATTGAGATTCGTTTTTATAACACAAATGTTTCAGTCCTGTCGGCTGAGGCAGTAGAATACAACGAGTGCACCTCTGTATAGAGGTAAGAACCCCCCTAATGGGGTCACCTGTTGGCCGTGATTGGCGACCCAAGAGGCTTAAAGACGGAATCTTGGTGGATAAGTAGTCCATGACATGCAACACTCCACTAAGACCCTTACTTAGGCTAGACTGGCGGTCGGAGAGGTGTCCTCTGATCAATCAACTGATCTCGTCAAGCCTAGCACCTATGTAATATATTGTCTGATCAGTGCACCCAAGGACCAGGCTGAATAGGAAGTGCATGGGGGTCAGGTGCAGCCTTGAAACGAAAACAGGATGTGGCCCTGACCTGACATTTGGCACCTGGAAATGCAGGTGAATATTTGACATGATTTCGGTGCAGAAATCTGTAGGCGTAGCCCATAGCCAATGAAAACAGCCTGCGTGGGCGAAGAGGCGTGTCTACAGAAAAAACTGCGTAGGTGTCACGAACAAAGAGGCGTGACACCGGGGGTCAGACTACAATAAAAGAAGCCCGTAGAGATCGATTAGAGAGACGACGATCAGGTTCGAGATCACTTGAAAAGAACTCCCGAAGGCTCCACGTTGCGTAACCCTGCCAACGACTCTCAGCTGTACACAACCGGGGAAAATAAACATCTCATCTTACATTTTCCTAAATACAAGTGTTTGTGTTCTTTGACGGGTCCAGTTTGTAACACCTATATAATTTTACAAACTCTATTGCCCTTATGGCAAGCCCTAACTCTTTTTTGCCTATATGTGCTAGAAGGTGGTGGCTAAGTATCCTCATGTCCCGTAAATGTTAAACTCTATCTGATGGTGAGATTCCAGTTCTAGAGGTCTGGGGAATGTATAGCCCCCCTTCATGACCGTTGCTCCCTGATCAACTCTGACCCGGGTTGTTAGTACCTGTTAGGGTCCCATTTATGGGTTAAAGAGAAAAAATCGTGTTTATAAAAAAAATGGGTATGCATTAAGAATGAATTTATTTCAAAACTTTGTCAGCATTAAATGACCTACCGAGGTTGATATGCCATA
Organism: Doryteuthis pealeii; assembly: GCA_023376005.1. Lineage (NCBI taxonomy): Eukaryota > Metazoa > Mollusca > Cephalopoda > Myopsida > Loliginidae > Doryteuthis > Doryteuthis pealeii. Next base: position 5,157,353 of record CM042174.1, read on the forward strand.
AAACAAAACAAAACAAACAAACAAACCATTCCTCTTGACGAAAGACACAGATTTTGAATTTAAAAAAAATACTTGGAAAATCCTAACAAAAAATAGGGAACTCCCAAAATAAAATTAATTGAATCAGTTCGAGATTATTTTTGTTGTCTATTTTGAGTATCCATTGAGAAGGAATTTATTTAAAACTTTGTCGGCATTAAATGACCCACCGAGGTTGATATGCCATAAAACAAAACAAAACAAACAAACAAACCATTCCTCTTGAAGAAAGACACAGATTTTGAATTTTAAAAAAATACTTGTAAAATCCTAACAAAATAGGGAACGCCCAAAATAAAATTAATTGAATCAGTTCGAGAATATTTTTGTTGTCTATTTTGAGTATCCATTAAGAAGTAATTTATTTAAAACTTTGTCGGCATTAAATGACCCACCGAGGTTGATATGCCATAAAACAAAACAAAACAAACAAACCATTCCTCTTGAAGAAAGACACAGATTTTGAATTTTAAAAAATACTTGTAAAATCCTAACAAAAATAGGGAACTCCCAAAATAAAATTAATTGAATCAGTTCGAGAATATTTTTGTTGTCTATTTTGAGTATCCATTAAGAAGGAATTTATTTAAAACTTTGTCGGCATTAAATGACCCACAGAGGTTGATATGCCGTAAAACCAAATAAATCAAACCAACATTGTACAAAGAGTAAGGATGAAGGTTGGGGGTTTATGGTAGATTTACTTTTATTATACTAAACCTCATCACTTATTTTTGGTTATATGTCCCCCTTTGATGCTGAATGGTAACAAAGAGTTCAAAGGTCACTCATCAAATCAGATGAGAGGATCAAAAAGATGTTTTTATCAATAATCACTAATCAAGGCTGAATAGATTCTAGTTAGGCTTCTTCTTGGGCGCGAAATAAGAAAGGGAAAAGAATAAATATCAAAAAGGACTGATCGATAACATCGAGAAAAACTTGGGAATTTTTCTTATTGATCTGTGAACGGACCGTAGAAAGTATGTGTACAATAGAAATGTCTCGACAAATTCTGGTATAAAACAGCTAACAAGAAAGACATACACACACACAAACATAATCATAACACACACACACACACACACACACACACACACACACATAGATATAGATATATATTCAAGTATATATTATATATATCTATACTAATATATATATATATACTAATATATATATATACTTTATATATATACTTATATATATACACTTATATATATATACTTATATAAATATACATATATACTTATACATATACTAATATCAACTTATATATATATATATATATATATATATATATATATATATATATAAGTAAAAGTCGGTATCAGCAAGTCAGCGAGGGAGTCTATCCCCTTTTCAATAGCACTAGACCGAGGAGATTGTTTTTGGTGATACATACAGAGATCAACTTTTTCTCGATTTGTTTACGCTTTACATTTAAACCGATATGCACGCTTAATTCATTTAGTTATAATTAATCAACAAAATTAGGTATGACTTTAATTAAGCACATGATCTCCCAAAAATTGTCGGCCTTCGACATTTTCAAACACACTGTTTGACTACTTCATATATATATATATATATATATATATATTATATATATATATATATAATAACACGAAATATCATAGTGAACAGACTTTAATAGATAGATAAATAGATAGATAGAGAGAATCATATATGGTTGTGTATAGATTGATAGATAGATGTGAGCATATGTTTACAATAGAAATGTCACGACAAATTCCGGTATAAAACAGCTAACAAGAAATACATGTATACACACAAACACAATTTTGATATATATCTTATTATAATGGAGATTGTGTGTTTTTCTGTCTGTAACCGAAACTATATTCCTACTCAAGTCACAATTCTCTTAGTTATTGACATCACATTCTCCATGATTTTATTTTTATCTAAACCTCAATTATTAATAAAATTGTCTTACATTATTAATACTGTTAACTATGTCTACATACTGACAACATGCAATTATATTTATATATATACACAAAAATAGCGGTTTTACAGTGTGAACGGGAAGGCTAATTTGCATATTAATATTTAAAAATCGAATTTAATAAATATGTCCTTAGTATTATTGATTTCTAACTGTTTGGTTTTATTTTAATGAATATAAGCAAAAATCTCTTCAATGAATCTTAAATGAAATCCATTAACAAGATAAAATAACTGTCATTTTATTCTTTACTTCCTCTTTTAACTAAATACTTAAATTAGAAAAAATAACTATGAAAGACAAGAGTGTCGGAAGAGTAAGTTTCAGTTGTTCCATTTTTTATTATACTCCCTCTGTTTCAAATCTTTTATTATACTCCCTCTGTTTCAAATCTTTTTATCTGTATTCTTATTTAGTTTCATTAGCCTTTCTAATTTAATACAATATTTTATTACATTAAAACTTAAATACTTGCACCCGGAGGGTGCATATATTTGCTAGTATATATAAAGAAATATGATAGTGAACAGACTGAGATAGATAGATTGATAGATAGATAGAATGATATGTGTGCAATAGAAATGTCTCCACAAATTCTGATATAAAACACCTAACATATACACGCATAAACACAATATATATATATATATATATATATATATATTATATATATATATATATATCCTTTGTTGGTGTACCAAGTTTCTTGTACAAGGGTGATTCTAGGCAGGTCCTATTCTCCAACAGTAGTTTGTTGTAGAGTTCAGGTTACGTATGAGCGCTCAATGCTTAATTTTTATAAACAGAGCAAATTTATTTGGGAATAAAAAGGCCTTAAATACCAGGGGTATCGTGATTATGGACCATTTCCACTCGTCGGTATCTGAGTCCCACCGAGTAACGTCAGACCACGCTTTTATTTTATTCAGACGAGTGGAAATGGTCCCTAATCACGATAACCTGGTATTTAAGGCCTTTTTATTCACACACACACACACACACACACACACACACACACACATAATATATATATATATATATATATATATATATATATATATATATATATATATACTTTACGCGGAGGTCTCTGTGCTAATACGCTGAGTTGGCGACGGCCGGTATTGAACATGTGGTTCTCAGGCGGCCCGAGCTGTATATACATATTGTCATTCACATACAGTCCTGTTTTATGGCTAATCAGTGTGACTAGACAAGGCAGAAACCCGACCGAATTGTCAACAGTCAGGTGTATTACCACCACGCCATATACACACCCGTTTTCTGGAAATGGAATTTTGCTCTTATAAACATACTAGGCCACAAGTGAGTGTTCTACCCGTTTCAAGTAAAGCTATGCAATTTTTGCTTTATTAGCGTTCAGAAATTTATATTTTCAGTTTATTTTATATTTTATATATATATATATATATATATATATATATTATATATATATTATATATATGAGAAGTTTATTTGCAGTACAGAATTTAAAAAGGACGCGTAAAAGCATATGCATGTTGTAAAATAAGTTGTTTTTGTTTTTTTCTTTTTTTCGCTCAATGCTTCTCAGAGAAAAAAAAATTACAATGTAATTTTTTTCTCTGAGGAGCATTGAGCGAAAAAAAGAAAAAAAAAATCATTTCCGATTTTAAATCTTACTATGGTACCCTTACTTTTCTTTTTAAGAAAAAAACAAAAACAACTTATTTTACAACATGCATATGCTTTTACGCGTCCTATATATATATATATATTATATATATATATATATATATATATATATATATATATATAAAAGGGTATGAAAAACCCACTTTGTTCTTACAATAATTATATTTTATATCCTTTTTCATTGCTGATTTTGACAATATTTTGATTTATTAAATATCTTCATAAGAATATAATGATAATTAGGTCCATTTTTAGATGTAAATGTTTTTAATCCGGATTTATCAAAAGAGAAACAGAGAATAATTTGAATTCAAACTGGAAGTATTATTTTTCCCAAAAAGTGTGTATCCCGTGTGATCGTTTCCTCTCGTTCATTCGCTGCGTCTCGCTCTTTTGCTACATCATGTACTTTCGCTACATCGTGTTCCTTCGGTGTAACAGTTTTTAAAAGTAAAATAAATACTTCAAATTCAAAAATAGAAAAATTCTCTTTTTCAAAAAAGAATAGTTTTAACCCGTTCATGGCCGGTTAGTAATAGATTTTTTCAGAAAAGAAATGTTTTTATTTAATTATTTTAAAAACATACTTTTTATGTAAAATATGAATGGTCTAAGAGTGTATTGGAATAATGTGAAATTTGTTAGGAAGTGTATGTCTAAAGTGGTTATGTGAAAGGGATTTTATGATTTTTGAGTACAAGTGTCGCTAAGATATATATTGTGTATTTTGGCAGCAAGTTATTATCTAGATAAATATTGTTGAAAACGACAGAATATTTATTTTTCACGATCTTGAGTTTTTCTAGTCGTCTAGTTATTTTTCTTATTTCGGGATCCAGCCGGCATAGGAATTGCCCCATATTCTTTAACTTAGCGCTTTCAACCATTTCGCCGGTCATCATCGGTGGATTGTAGGTTGTAGTGCGTTAAGTATGTTTTTTGATCTTTTATATATTGCAATTTGAAAATGCAATATATATATAACAGTTGTCCAGTGCAATATATATTTAACAGTTGTCCTTCGATTAAAAATTGACCTAGTGTCAATTCTTGTCCCTGGATGAAGAAGGGGGTTTGAATGAATACATAGAAAATATTCCTGAATTACATGCTAAGTCATACCTATCACTAATTGCTCTATTTTTAAGCTCTTTTTCTTTTTTTACCTTTTTCTAGACTGTTTTTGACTCTCCCGCAGATATTTCGATTGTATCCTTGTCTGATACTAACCCATTTCCTTTGTGTCAATTATATCCAGATGAAATGCTATTTATTCCACAGAAAATACCATTCCCCTCTTTTCGATTTGTGTATGTGACAACAGGTTTGAATTCTCGTAGGTGAAAACTACTTTAAGATCTCCCTCCTCTCCCCTTACTCCTCTTGCTATTTCTAGTCTTTGTACCGCAACCGGTCTGAATCCAACAGTTGTCCTTCTATTAAAAATTGACCTCGTGTCACATCTTCTCCCTGGATGAGGAAGGAGGCTTGAATAAATACATAGAAAATATTTCCGAATTACATGCTAAGCCATACCTGTCACTAATTGCTCTATTTTTGAAGACTTCTTTCTTTTTATATTTTTCTGGGCTGTTTTTGACTCTACCTCAGATATTTCGAATGTATCCTTGTCTGACACTTACCCATTTCCTTTGTGTCAATTATATCCAGATGAAATGCTTTTTATTCCACAGAAAATACCATTCCCATCTTTTCGATTTGTGTATGTGACAACCGACAATCCCTTTGACAATACGAAAAGATCGATGCCCTCTACGGCCTTCTGACTCGATCACGTCTCACACCGATTTTGCTCTTCTACTTGCGCAACGTTTTAAAGGCCAGCATAAATCAGATTACTATGGCCGACGCCCGGGAACTGAATCCTGATCAAGATTTTGGCTTTTGTTGTGTAAATCAAATGTTGTACAATGGCGGGGAGGTGGGGGTAGAGAAGGAGGAGGTGGTGGTGGAGAAGAGAGGAGGAGATGAAGGAAGAGGAGGAAGAGATGTAGTTTTTTTCTCGCTTATTAAATGTTAAGCATGTGACAAAATGTTCGGCCGTCAGAAGTGTGAGACTTTGTCTTTTTTTCAAACCGACAGAAGTTTAACTGCTAACACAATGACAGGTACATTATATCCTAGCTTGGTGGAGAGGTTGACTATATATATATATATATATATATATATCTTATTATAATGGAGATTGTGTGTTTGTCTGTCTGAAGCCGAAACTAAATCACTACTCAAGTCACAATTCCCTTAGTTATTGACGTCACATTCACCATGAATTTATTTTTATTTAAACCTAGTTATTGATAAATTGTTATACCTTATTAATACTTTTGACTTTATCTACATTCTAATAACATGCAATTGTATTTATATATGCAACAAAATAGCGGGTTACAGTGTGAACAGGAAAGCTAATTTGCATATTGATATTAAAAGTTTAATTTTATTAAAATATGCGCTTGGTATTATTGATTTCTAATTGTTTGTTTTTTTTTTTCTTAATGAATATGAGCAAAAATCTCTTCAATAAATCTTAAAAGAAATCCCTTTACAAGAAGAAATAACTAATATTATTCTTTACTTCCTATTTTAACTAAACTGTTAAATTAGGAAAAATTTAACAATGAAAGAGGGGAGTAAGGGAAATGATGGAATAGTTTCAAAGTTGTTCTATTTTTCAATCATACCCCCTCTGTTCCAAATCTTTTTATCTACATTCTTATTCAGTTTCATTAGCCTTTCTAATTTAATATGATATTTTATTATATTAAAACTTAAATACTTGCACCCGGAGGGTGCATACATTTGCTAGTATATATAATGGACATTGTGGGTTTGTCTGTCTGTAACCGAAACTATATTACTATACAAATCACAATTCACTTTTTTATTTACATCACATTCTCTATGATTTTATTTTTTATTTAAAACCCAATTAATTAATAAAATTGTTTTACATCATTAAGACTGTTGACCATATCTACATAATAAAAACATGCAATTGTATTATATATATATATAATATATATTATATATATATATATATATATAATATATGTAATATTAATATTTTTGAAGGCAATTTACAATGCAATATGTGTTGAAAATTATATTTATTTAACTTTTGTTTTTTTCAAAACTAAATATTTTCGGAAAGTAAAATTCCATCCTCAGAGTTATTGAAAGTACTAGATGTTTTTTTTATAGTACTTATCCCACGGCGATATTGTAATCATCTGTTGTTTTCAGAAGTTGAGGAACGCCGTATATTTGAACATTTTTTTTTCTTTTTCAGTTACTTCCGTGATGTTAAATCGGCTATTTCCGTGATGTTTAACATCACGGAAATAGCCGATTTAAAATATTTAGTTTTGAAAAAAAAAAGAAAAAAGTTAAATAAATATAATTTTCAACACATATTGCATTGTAAATTGCCTTCAAAAATCTTTATATTACACATACACACAATGCTTCAAAGATACTATAAAAAAAACTTTATATATACTAGCAAATATATGCACCCTCCAGGTGCAAGTATTTAAGTTTTAATATAATAAAATATCATGTTAAATTTGAAAGGCAAATGAAACTGAATAAGAATGCAGATTAGAAGATTTGAAACAATTAGAAATCAATAATACTAAGCATATATTTTTATTAAATCAATTTTTTAAATATCAATATGCAAATTAGCTTTCCAATTCACACTGTAAACCGCTATTTTGTTGTATGCATAAATACAATTGCATGTTATTAGTATGTAGATATGGTCAACAGTATTAATGATGTAAAACAATTTTATTAATAATTAATGTTTAAATAAAAATGAAATCATGGAGAATGTGATGTAAATAACAAAGGGAATTGTGACTTGAATAGTAATATAGTTTCGGTTACAGACATACAAACCCACAATCTCCATTATAATAAGATATTATATATATATATATATATATATATATATATATATATAATATATATTATTAAAAGAAAGGAAATGAATCCGACGGTATGAGTATAGATAAAAGGATATGTAAACACCACAAAATGCTGTTAAAGTGAAAACATTTTATAACTTCGCTGATATTGAACAATATTTCGATTTTATAAAAATCAGCTTCAGAGCTTGTTTATACTCCGTGTTGTCAAGAGCGGGGACAAAAGTCATATGAGTTAAAAACAAAAACCTTGATGTTGCAAAAAAGAAAAAAGAAATTATACAATAGTTTCGAATGTGAGTACTACCGCCGCATTCTTCTCGGTTACCGGATTATGTATATCTTTTTGAAACAGTTTTTTTACTTTTTTGCAGCATCAAGGTTTTTGTTGTCGGATTTTAGCCCTGAAGAGCTTTATGCGAAACTAACAGTAGGTTCGTCTGACTCATTAGATTATCTTTATTACTTGGCTCTACTTAGGTATCGAGCACTTTTTACATATTAGCTTCTCCTAGCGGTTATATGAATATATATATATACATATACATATATATATACATATAAATTGTTTTTTCTTTTGGCCAAATACTGTACCAATAGATTATTTTTTGTTGGTACGAATATCTTGGTCCTTTCTTTTTTTCAAAAATGTTTTTTTCTTCCTGGTTGATGTTTGGTAGTATATTTTTACAATCAAACTTTCTGCTGGGTTTTTTTCTCTCCGCAAGGATCTACCAACACGCTTGGGTATATATTTATATATATATTATATATATATATATATATATATATATATATATATATATTATATATATATGATATCCAATTGCGCTTTAACTTAAAGTACTCAATATATTAAAAAACATCGAGCAGTATTAATAATAATATTATGATTAGAGGAAAAATTAAGGGTCTACCATTTTGGCCGGTTGAAAAGTAAATGCACTTGCATTATTTTCATATAACAGTTATAATAATAATAATAATAATAATAATAATAATAATATAATAATATAATCAATTATAATCAATATTTTCTTTTTTAATTTAATAGTTCATAACTATTGTTTTCATGCTTAACACATTTGAAAAATTGTTGTACATGAAAAAGCTACTATAAACTATTAGATAAAATCATAATTGATTATATATATATTATATATATATATATATATATATATATATATATATATTAAATTTGTACTTGAAGGCACTTACAATGCATGTATCGCATAAAATTCGATACTTTTTCTTATAGAAAATGAACTTGACAAGTGTAATCCCAGCAAAGGATCGCTCGGTGTGCAGAATACCGTACAGACTGTTTCGACTTTATATATATATATATACATATATATATATATATATATATATAATATATGTTATATATACACATATATATATATATATATATATACATATATATATATATACATATATGTATATATATATACATACACATATATATATACATATGGCGGCATTTACCAGTTTTTAGAATAACTATTTGATGCTTAACAACATTGAACTCGGATCGACGAGTCCATTTCCCATAACTTTAACCATTACACCACGCGCCTCCTACATTTACCCAAATAGCTACACATATAACAGCCATACCCAACAAAGAAATAATTAAAAACATTTTTGGTTATAACTAACCCAACTGGTTGGCATGCCATAAAATCCAACCAACCCACCAACCAAACAGTTAAATGCCGCTTAAAAATTGACCATGCGTCATATCCTGTCCAGGGTGGTGGGGTTGGGTACATGCAATATTTATATTTGGCCGAAACATTATCCTTTTCTACATTCTGAACATTTATTTAAGATGAAGATTGAATGATGCAATATTGATATTTTTTCAAGAGCTTTCCAACCTACGCTCACCCACGCACTGTAATTTGTGAATTTAAAATTTTTGCCAAATTACCCATATAAACACTTGATATATAAATCCTCAGCAGAAATGTTGATTTCAACAGATAAATAAAGATGCATCGTTATAACCCAATTTTTCGTAGAAGCAAATCTAAAAGTATTGCTAAATAGCTACTTACATGACAGCCATACCCCACAAAGAAATAAAACAATGTTTTTTGGCATTGAATGGATTGACACAACCACCAACGCAACCAACCAATCAGTTTGACTTCACTTTAAAATTGACGTTGCAAGCTTTATTTCACAACTCAGCCCATGATTCCACACCGCGGGGAGGGGTGCGACCCTCGGAGGAGTGACTCGACTACCCTTCTCTGAAATCTCAGCCGCATCTGAAACTAATTCTTCCCAAAATAACACCATCGTTTCTAACATTTTTGACATTGAATGAATTGACATCAAACAAACAACAACCAACCATCAGTTAAACTTTGCTTTAAAATTACCTTTCAAGGTTTATTGCACAACCAGCCATGATTCCACCGCGTGAAGGGTGCCGACCCTATGGAGCGAGCGACTTCGAGTCCACATCCTCTGAAATATCTGCCGCATCTGAAACTAATTCTTCCAAAGCAACATCACATTTCTACATTTTTGGCAATTGAATGATTGACATCAAACAAACAACAACCAACCAATCAGTTAAACTTTGCTTTAAAAATTACCTTTCAAGGTTTATTGCACAACCCAGCCCATGATTCCACCGCGGGGGGGGTACGACCCTAGAGCGAGCGACTTCGAAATTTCTGCCGCATCTGAATCTAATTCTGCCAAAACAACATCATCGTTTCTAAATTCTGAACAGTTTTTTTAAAAAAAAAAGGTTTGACAATGCGATCTTTATATATTTCAAAACATTTCCAACCCACTCTTGCCCATGCACTGGGAATTTTCAAATTTTAGATTTTACTAAATTGACCTTGAGTGACATCTTCATCTCCTTTCTACATTCCGAACACTTATTAAAAGATAAAGATGGAATGATGCAATGTTCATATTTTTGAGAGCTTTCAGGATGTGACACAAGTGGATTTTAACTGGTTGGTTGCTTGGTTGGTTGGATCTTTCTGCATGTCACACCATTGGGTTATTTTATGCCAAAAACATGTTTCTTTGTGGGATATGGCTATTATATGCGTAGCTATTTGGCTATAATTTAAGATCTTGCTTCTGTTATAAACTCGTCCAATATCGGGTATATAAACGGGGAGATATATTACTATTTTTGTGGCCATTCTTAGACTTCAAGCAAGAGGACTGTCCAGCGGAGATCCTTTGTGTGAAGCAGAGTGCGATCATCAATGAAGAAATCTTTGGTTGCTACTTGGTGTCACTCAGTGTTGGGTATGATCCTTTGAGTGCTCCTTGGTGTCACTTAATATTGGGTATGATCTTTTAATTGTAGGTCCTTTCGTCAAGAACTGAGGACTGAATGATATATCTCCTCGAGTTTTTCCATTACTCTCCTAAGTAGGCTAGGTGTCCTACCAATTATTATTATCTTAGTTTTTTCACACCAGCATTAGCTGAGGTATTTCCCTGGAGTCTGAGGGACAACAAGTTTCCTGCAGGTCTCCATGACTTCTTCTGTGTATTCTGTCAGATTGCAAGAGTGCAGTATCTGGATGGTCTCAATTCTCCCTCTAATTTCAGATTTTCCAGTCTTTTTCCCAAGCTTTTTGGGACCTGTTCAGTGCAAAACCAACTATAAATTGGTAATCACCTTGACTTTCATATTCCATAGCTTTTTCAGTTTTCGTCTGGCAAGATCGGGTAGTTGTCATCGTTTCGTTTCCTTCATCTTCATCTGTGATCTACTTGGAACCTGCAAAATCCACCGTTGACAAGTTCTTTCTTTTTTGTTAATCAACACTAGGTTTTGGTCTTGCTTGCCTGGGATTAAGGTGTCGTTTTAAATCTCAAAGTCCCAGAGATTTTATGGCGTTTATTCTCACAAGAACATATTCTCGTTTTATTCATGCACCATTTTGTTGTTTAATGGTCAAAATTTATTTTTTTGCATAATTGGCTGTGGACAACTTTCCAAACGGCAAGACAAAAGGTAGCGAACATAATTTATGACTTGCTTATAAATTAATTAACATACCGCACGATTTGTGAGATTTTGAAATTTAAGAATTTTGCTAAAATTTCAAAAATTAAAATTGATAAGCAACAAAATAAATTGATTTGTAGAAAGCATAAAAAATTTAACGGACGTCTAATTAAATCACACGATTTTGTCCGCAAGAATTAAATAGAAAATAAAAGTTAATGGTGTTAATTAGGGACAAAATGTCTAAAGATATTCGCCTACTCGATTCTCATTTTCATAACTCTTTCTTCGTATATTAAATGTGATGATTATTAAACACATTAATCAATTTTTGGATATTTTTTTATGAAGAAAGATAAGAAAATTTTTGTTTTTAAATTCTTGATATTGGGAAACTATCGCGAGCGCGAGTTTTTCATTATCAGTTTTTTAAAAGTTTTATTTGACAACTAATTAAACTAATTAGATTTGAAACTTTCCAACCACACAATTGCATTGCGGTTAAATACAAGACATAAAATCTTATACAAAAACTGGATACACAGGAAAGTTATATATATATATATATAATATATATATATATATATATATATATATATATATATATATGTGTGTGTGTGTGTGTTGTGTTGTATATATATATATATTATGTGTGTGTTGTGTTGTGGTGTGTGTGTGTATATATATTATTATATATATATATATATATGGGAGATTATGTGCCTTAATTAAAGTCTACTAATTTTGGTTAATTAATTATTATAGACTAATGAATTTGGCGTGCATATCGGGGTTTACATGTAAAGCGTAACAAATGAGAAAACGTATATGCATGCCTAATTCATTTAGTTATAACTTAATTAATTAACAAAATTAGGTATGACTTTAATTAAGCTACATAATCTCACACAATTGTCGGCCTTGGCCATTTCAAAACATTGTTTGACTACTTCATATATATATATTATATATATATATATATATTATATATATTATAGATGTACTTCCAATCTTCATCAAGTAATGGAGTGTATACCAGCAAGAGGGAATCGCTCGTGTGCAGAAATACCGTACAGACTGTTTCGACTTTATATATATATATATACATATATATATATATATAATATTATATATATGTGTATATATATACACATATATATATACATATATATATATACATATATATATTTATATACATATATGTATATATATATACATACACATATTATATATACATATGGCGGCATTTACCAGTTTTTAGAATAACTATTTGATGCTTAACAACATTGAACTCGGATCGACGAGTCCATTTCCCATAACTTTAAACCATTACAACCACGCGCCTCCTACATTTACCCAAATAGCTACACATATAACAGCCATACCCAACAAAGAAATAAATTAAAAACATTTTTGGTATAAACTAACCAACTGGTTGGCATGCCATAAAATCCAACCAACCCACCAACCAAAACAGTTAAATGCCGCTTAAAAATTGACCATGCGTCATATCCTGTCCAGGGTGGTGGGGTTGGGTACATGCATATTTTATATTGGGCCGAAACATTATCCTTTCTTACATTCTGAACATTTATTTAAGATGAAGATTGAATGATGCAATATTGATATTTTTCAAGAGCTTTCCCAACTCGCTCACCCACGCACTGTAATTTGGTGAATTTAAATTTGGCCAAATTACCCATATAAACACTTGATATATAAATCCTCAGCAGAAATGTTGATTTCAACAGATAAATAAAGATGCATCGTTATACCACCAATTTTTCGTAGAAGCAAATACTAAAAAGTATTGCTAAATAGCTACTTTACATGACAGCCATACCCCACAAAGAAATAAAACAATGTTTTGGCATTGAATGGATTGACACAACACAACCAACCAACCACCAATCAGTTTGACTTCACTTTAAAATTGACGTTGCAAGCTTTATTTCACAACTCAGCCCATGATTCCACCGCGGGGAGGGGTGGCGGACCTCGGAGCGAGTGACTTCGACTACCCTTCCTCTGAAAATCTCAGCCGCATCTGAAACTAAATTCTTCCAAAAATAACACCATCGTTTCTCTACATTTTTGACATTGAATGTAATTGACATCAAACAAACAAACAACCAACCATCAGTTAAACTTTGCTTTAAAAATTACCTTTCAAGGTTTATTGCACAACCCAGCCCATGATTCCACCGCGGTGAAGGGTGCCGACCCTATGAAGCGAGCGACTTCGAGTCCACATCCTCTGAAATATCTGCCGCATCTGAAACTAATTCTTCCCAAAACAACATCACCATTTCTACATTTTTGGCATGAATGAATGGAGACATCAACAAACAACCAACCACACCAATCAGTTAAATCTTTGTCTTTTAAAATTACCTTTCAAGGTTTATTGCAACAACCCAGCCCATGATTCCACCGCGGGAGGGGTACCGACCTAGAGCGAGCGACTTCCGAAAATTTCTGCCGCATCTGAATCTAATGTTCTGCCCAAATACAACATCTTCGTTTCTAAATTCTGAACATGTTATTTAAAAAAAGAAGGTTTGACAATGCGATCTTTTATATATTCAAAACATTTCTCAACCCACTCTTGCCCAGCCTCTGTTTCCAATCTTTTATCTACATTCTTATTTCAGTTTTCATAGCCTTTCTATTAAATATGATATTATTATTATATTAAAACTAAATACTTGCACCCGGAGGGTGCATACATTTGCTAGTATATTAATGGACATGTGGGTTGTCTGTCTGTAACCGAAACTATATTACTATAAAAATCAACAATTCACCTTTATTTTCATCACATTCTCTATGATTTTATTTTTATTTAAAAAAACCCCAATTATTAATAAAATTGTTACATCATTAGACTTGACCATATCTACATAATAAAACATGCAATTGTATTATATATATATATATATATATATATATAATATTATATATATATATATATGTAATATTAATATTTTGAAGGCAATTTACATGCAATATGTGTTGAAAATTATATTTATTTAACTTTTGTTTTTTTTCAAAACTAAATATTTTCGGAAAGTAAAATTCCATCCTCAGAGTTATTGAAAAGTACTAGATGTTTTTTTTAGTACTTATCCCACGGCGATATTGTAATCATCTGTTGTTTTCAGAAGTTGAGGAACGCCGTATATTTGAACATTTTTTTTCTTTTTCAGTTACTTCCGTGATGTTAAATCGGCTATTTCCGTGCTGTTTAACATCACGGAAATAGCCGATTTAAAATATTTAGTTTTGAAAAAAAAAGAAAAAAGTTAAATAAATATAATTTTCAAACAATATTGCATTGTAAATTGCCTTCAAAATCTTTATATTACACATACACACAATGCTTCAAAGATACTATAAAAAAACTTTAATATATACTAGCAAATATATGCCCTCCAGGTGCAAGTATTTAAGTTTAATATATAAAATATCATGTTAAATTTGAAAGGCAAATGAAACTGAATAAGAATGCAGATTAGAAAGATTTGAAACAATTAGAAATCAATAATACTAAGCATATATTTATTAAAATCAAATTTTTAATATCAATATGCAAATTAGCTTTCCAATTCACACTGTAAACCGCTATTTTGTTGTATGCATAAATAAATTGCATGTTATTAGTATGTAGATATGGTCAACAGTATTAATGATGTAAAACATTTTATTAATAATTAATGTTTAAATAAAAAATGAAATCATGGAGGAATGTGATGTAAATAACAAAGGGAATTGTGACTTGAATAGTAATATAGTTTCGGTTACAGACATACAAACCACAATCTCCATTATAATAAGATATATATATATATATATATATATATATATATATATATATATATATATTATATTAAAAGAAAGGAAATGAATCGCGACGGTATGAGTATAGATAAAGGATATGTAAACACCACAAAATGCTGTTAAAGTGAAAACATTTTATAACTTCGCTGATATTGAACAATATTCGATTTTATAAAAATCAGCTTCAGAGCTTGTTTATACTCCGTGTTGTCAAGAGCGGGGACAAAAGTCATATGAGTTAAACAAAAACCTTGATGTTGCAAAAAGAAAAAGAAATTATACAATAGTTTCGAATGTGAGTACTACCGCCGCATTCTTCTCGGTTACCGGATTATGTATATCTTTTTTGAACAGTTTTTTTACTTTTTTGCAGCATCAAGGTTTTTGTTTGTCGGATTTTAGCCCTGAAGAGTTTATGCGAAACTAACAGTAGGTTCGTCTGACTCATTAGATTATCTTTATTACTTGGCTCTACTTAGTACCGAGCACTTTTTACATATTAGCTTCTCCTAGCGGTTATATGAATATATATATATACATATACATATATATTATACATATAAAATTGTTTTTTTCTTTTGGCCAAATACTGTATCCAATAGATTATTTTTTGTTGTACGAATATCTTGGTCTTTCTTTTTTTCAAAAATGTTTTTCTTCCTGGTTGATGTTTGGTAGTATATTTTTACAATCAAACTTTCTGCTGGTTTTTTCTCTCCGCAAGGATCTACCAACACGCTTGGGTATATATATTAATATAATATATATATATATATATATATATATATATATATATATTATATATATATATGATATCCAATTGCCGTTTAACTTAAAGTACTCAATATATAAAAACATCGAGCAGTATTAATAATAATATTATGATTAGAGGAAAAATTAAGGGTCTACCATTTTGGCCGGTTGAAAAGTAAATGCACTTGCATTATTTCATATAACAGTTATAATAATAATAATAATAATAATAATAATAATAATAATAATATAATCAATTATAATCAATATTTCTTTTTTAATTTAATAGTTCATAACTATTGTTTCATGCTTAACACATTTGAAAAATTGTTGTACATGAAAAAGCTACTATAAACTATTAGATAAAATCATAATTGATTATATATATATATATATATATATATATATATATATATATATATTAATTTGTACTTGAAGGCACTTACAATGCATGTATCGCATAAAATTCGATACTTTTTCTTATAGAAAATGAACTTGACAAGTGTAATCCCAGCAAAGGATCGCTCGGTGTGCAGAAATACCGTACAGACTGTTTCTTTATATATAATATAATATAATATATATATATATATATATATATATATTATATATATAACACATATATATAACATATATATATATACATATATATATATACATATATGTATATATATATACATACACATATATATATACATATGGCGGCATTTACCAGTTTTTAGAATAACTATTTGATGCTTAACAACATTGAACTCGGATCGACGAGTCCATTTCCCATAACTTTAACCATTACACCACGCGCCTCCTACATTTACCCAAATAGCTACACATATAACAGCCATACCCAACAAAGAAATAAATTAAAAACATTTTTGGTATAAACTAACCCAACTGGTTGGCATGCCATAAAATCCAACCAACCCACCAACCAAACAGTTAAATGCCGCTTAAAAATTGACCATGCGTCATATCCTGTCCAGGTGGTGGGGTTGGGTACATGCATATTTATATTTGGCCGAAACATTATCCTTTCTACATTCTGAACATTTATTTAAGATGAAGATTGAATGATGCAATATTGATATTTTTCAAGAGCTTTCCAACCTACGCTCACCCACGCACTGTAATTTGTGAATTTAAAATTTTGCCAAATTACCCATATAAACACTTGATATATAAATCCTCAGCAGAAATGTTGATTTCAACAGATAAATAAAGATGCATCGTTATACCCAATTTTTCGTAGAAGCAAAATCTAAAAGTATTGCTAAATAGCTACTTACATGACAGCCATACCCCACAAAGAAATAAAACAATGTTTTTGGCATTGAATGGATTGACAACAACCAACCAACCAACCAACCAATCAGTTTGACTTCACTTTAAAATTGACGTTGCAAGCTTTATTTCACAACTCAGCCCATGATTCCACCGCGGGGAGGGGTGCCGACCCTCGGAGCGAGTGACTTCGACTACCCTTCCTCTGAAATCTCAGCCGCATCTGAAACTAATTCTTCCCAAAATAACACCATCGTTTCTACATTTTTGACATTGAATGAATTGACATCAAACAAACAAACAACCAACCATCAGTTAAACTTTGCTTTAAAATTACCTTTCAAGGTTTATTGCACAACCCAGCCCATGATTCCACCGCGGTGAAGGGTGCCGACCCTATGAGCGAGCGACTTCGAGTCCACATCCTCTGAAATATCTGCCGCATCTGAAACTAATTCTTCCCAAAACAACATCACCATTTCTACATTTTTTGGCATTGAATGAATTGACATCAAACAACAACCAACCAACCAATCAGTTAAACTTTGCTTTAAAATTACCTTTCAAGGTTTATTGCACAACCCAGCCCATGATTCCACCGCGGGGAGGGGTACCGACCCTAGAGCGAGCGACTTCGAAATTTCTGCCGCATCTGAATCTAATTCTGCCCAAAACAACATCATCGTTTCTAAATTCTGAACAGTTATTTAAAAAAAAAAGGTTTGACAATGCGATCTTTATATATTTCAAAACATTTCCAACCCACTCTTGCCCATGCACTGGGAATTTTCAAATTTTAGATTTTACTAAATTGACCTTGAGTGACATCTTCATCTCCTTTCTACATTCCGAACACTTATTAAAAGATAAAGATGGAATGATGCAATGTTCATATTTTTGAGAGCTTTCAGGATGTGACACAAGTGGATTTTAACTGGTTGGTTGCTTGGTTGGTTGGATCTTTCTGCATGTCACACCATTGGGTTATTTATGCCAAAAACATGTTTCTTTGTGGGATATGGCTATTATATGCGTAGCTATTTGGCTATAATTTAAGATCTTGCTTCTGTTATAAACTCGTCCAATATCGGGTATATAAACGGGGAGATATATTACTATTTTTGTGGCCATTCTTAGACTTCAAGCAAGAGGACTGTCCAGCGGAGATCCTTTGTGTGAAGCAGAGTGCGATCATCAATGAAGAAATCTTTGGTTGCTACTTGGTGTCACTCAGTGTTGGGTATGATCCTTTGAGTGCTCCTTGGTGTCACTTAATATTGGGTATGATCTTTTAATTGTAGGTCCTTTCGTCAAGAACTGAGGACTGAATGACTATAATCTCCTCGAGTTTCCATTACTCTCCTAAGTAGGCTAGGTGTCCTACCAATTATTATTATCTTAGTTTTTCACACCAGCATTAGCTGAGGGTATTTCCCTGGAGTCTGAGGGACAACAAGTTTCCTCAGGTCTCCATGACTCTTCTGTGTATTCTGTCAGATTGCAAGAGTGCAGTAGTCTGGATGGTCTCAATTCTTCCTCTAATTTCCAGATTTTCCAGTCTTTTCCCAAGCTTTTTGGGACCGTTCCAAGTGCACCAACTATAATTGGTATCACCTTGACTTTCATATTCCATAGCTTTTTCAGTTCTCTGGCAAGATCCGGGTAGTTGTCAATCGTTTCGTTTTCCTTCATCTTCACTCTGTGATCTACTGGAACTGCAAAATCCACCAGTTGACAAGTTCTTTCTTTTTTGTTAATCAGCACTAGGTTTGGTCTTCTTGCTGGGATAAGGTGATCCGTTTTTATCTCAAAGTCCCAGAGAATTTCATGCGTTTCATTCTCAAGAACATATTCTCGTTTATTCATGCACCATTTTGTTGTATGGTCAAAATTTATTTTTTTGCATAATTGCCTGTGGACAACCTTTCCAAACCAGACAAAAGGTACGAACATAATTTATGACTTGCTTATAAATTATCTAACATACCCACGCATTTGTGAGATTTTGAAATTTAAAATTTTGCTAAATTTCAAAAATAAAATTGATAAGCAACAAAATAAATTGATTTGTAGAAAAGCATAAAAAATTAAAGGAAGTCTAATTAAATCACACGATTTGTCCGCAAGAAATTAAATAGAAAATAAAAGTTAATGGTGTTAATTAGGGACAAAATGTCTTAAAGATATGTCGCCTACTCAGATTCCTCATCTTCATAACTCTTCTTCGTATATTAAATGTGATGATTATTAAAACACATTAATCAATTTTTGGATATTTTTTATGAAGAAAGAAAGAAAATTTTGTTTTTAATTCTTGATATTGGGAAAATATCCCGAGGCGAGTTTTTCATTATCAGTTTTTTAAAACTTTTATTTGACAACTAATTAAACCTAATTAGATTTGAAACTTTCAACCACAAAATTGCATTGCGGTAAAATAAGACATAAAATCTTATACAAAACTGATACACAAGACGTTATATATATATATATATATATATATATATATATATATATATATATATATATATATGTGTGTGTGTGTGTGTGTGTGTATATATATATATATATGTGTGTGTGTGTGTGTGTGTGTGTGTGTATATATATAATATATATATTATATATATATGGGAGATTATGTGCTTAATTAAAGTCATACCTAATTTTGTTAATTAATTAATTATAACTAAATGAATTTGGCGTGCATATCGGTTTAAATGTAAAGCGTAAACAAATCGAGAAAACCGATATGCATGCCTAATTCATTTAGTTATAATTAATTAATTAACAAAATTAGGTATGACTTTAATTAAGCACATAATCTCACACAAATTGTCGGCCTTGGCCATTTCAAACACATTGTTTGACTACTTCATATATATATATATATATATATATATATATAATATATATATATATATAGATGTACTTCCAATCTTCCATCAAAGTAATGTACTTTATAAATTTAAATGCCGGTGTAATTCGGTATATGTTGGACGTACATCCCAGAGGCTCGAAATCAGAATCAAACAACACGTCCCACGCACACTTCGTAATGCCATAACGAATAATAATACATCCAGGCATTCGACTCGTCCATAGCCGAG
This sequence comes from Doryteuthis pealeii, assembly GCA_023376005.1. Taxonomy (NCBI): domain Eukaryota; kingdom Metazoa; phylum Mollusca; class Cephalopoda; order Myopsida; family Loliginidae; genus Doryteuthis; species Doryteuthis pealeii. Next base: position 5,177,969 of record CM042174.1, read on the forward strand.
CACCTCTCTATAAATGCTTGTAGAAGGGACTATTCAGATGAGTGCTTTTCTATTTTGCACAGAGCTAGGTCAAAACAGCATTTAACCATCCTTGAAGCTGTTTACATCTTTTTCCGGCCTACTCTGTGCAAACAAACCCCAAAGCACTCCCTCTATTTATTGGGAGACACTTTCAACCCTGTTTCCACCTAGGGTTCAGACATACCCCTCCTCTTTCCCCCTCTTTTTTGTCCCCCTCTGGCTCACCCCCATTCGTTTCTTACAAAATTATTGTGCAATCTGACTTTTATTCGTCACCGGAGTATCACTTGAAAAAGTACCGGTTGAAAAGGCCTTCGTGTTGTACCCCCCCTATTTATTTTATATTTTATTCATTAATAAAATATTCTCCAAATTACATATGATTCCTCCACTTTTAGTGTTATATATATATATATATATATATATATATATATATATATATATAAAGATAATCTACTGAGTCAGACGAACCTACTATTAGTTTTGCATAAAGCTCTTCAGGGCTAAAATCTGACTCTTTACTTGGCTCTACTTAGGTATCGAGCACTTTTTACAAATTAGCTTCTCCTAGCGGTTATATGAATATATATATATCTTATATACATATATATGCATATAAATTGTTTTTTCTTTTGGCCAAATACTATACCAATAGATTATTTTTGTTGGTACGAATATCTTGGTCTTTTCTTTTTTTCAAAAATGTTTTTCTTCCTGGTTGATGTTTGGTAGTATATTTTTACAATCAAACTCTCTGCCGGGTTTTTTCTCTCCGCAAGGATCTACCAACACGCTTGGTATATATATATATATATATATATATATATATATATATATATATATATATATATATATATATATATAAAGCAATCATACCAAGAAGGACTAGATACTTATTCCTTAATTCTGATCATGAGAACTGATATGCAAAAATAGTTTAGTTTTTTCAAAGAAAAGTCATTAGGGAAAGTGTCTCTTTTCGTACGGTGGGTTATACAGTGCATGAGTAAAAAAAACAACGAACGAATCTAGCAGCTGTTCTGTTCTCAAGTGTCCGAATTATTCATAGAATTCACTAATGAATTTGACTGCGAAAGTATTTGCTCTATCTTAAAGCCCGTCATGCCTAACACGTGCTTGCCAAAGCTTCCGAGGTTTTCTCCAATTATTAAACATATATATTCTGTTTGTTCAATAACTCTCTCTCTCTCTCTCTCTCTCTCTTCTCTCTCACACACACACACACATACATACACATACACATACACACACGTACACACACACAACACACATATTTTCCCAGCTTTGTATCTTTTCTTTTTTCTTTTGTATTTGATGATGTATTCACTACTAACGTGTAAAATATAAACCGATGTGACTGTTTTATCAAGAAAGTTTATTTCCTTATCGTAACATCTTATTACTTTTGTTCATATAATATATAATCTTATTATAATGGAGATTGTGTGTTTTTCTGTCTGTAACCGAAACTATATTACTACTCAAGTCACAATTCCCTTAATTATTTACGTCAAATTCTCCATGTTTTCATTCTTTTAAACCTTCAGTTATTAATAAAAATTGTTTTACATTATTAATACTGTTGACCATATCTACGTACTAATAACATGCAATTGTATTTATATATACATCAAAATAGCGGTTTACAGTTTGAACGAGAAGGCTAATTTGCATATTGATATTTAAAATTTATTTTAATAAATATGTGCTTGGTATTATTGATTTCTAATTGTTTGGTTTTATCTTAAGAAATATAAACAAAAATCTCGTGGATAAATCTTAAAAGAAATTTATTTACAAGAAGAAATAACTGTAATATTATCCTTTACTTCCTATTTTAACTAAATAGTTAAATTAGGAAAATTTACCAATGAAAGAGGGGAGTAATGGAAAATGATGGAATAGTTAGTTTCAAAGTTGTTCTATTTTCGATTATACCCCCTCTGTTGCAGATCTTTTTATCTGCATTCTTAGTCAGTTTCATTAGCCTTTCTAATTTAATATGATATTTTATTATATCAAAACTTAAATACTTGCACCGGAGGGTGCATATATTTGCTAGTAATAATATATATATATATATATATATATATATATATATATATTATTATTATTATTATTATAATGGACATTGTGTGTTTTTCTGTCTGTAACCGAAACTAAATCACTACTCAAGTCACAATTCCCTTAGTTATTGACATCACATTCACCATGAATTTATCCTTATTTTAACCTCAATTATTAATAAAATTGTTTTACATTATTAATACTGTTAACCATATCTGCATACTAACAACATGCAATTGTATTTACATATACAACAAAATAGCGGTTTACAGTGTGAAGGAGAAGGCTAATTTGCATATTGATATAAAAAAATCGAATTTGATAAATATGTGCTTAGTATTATTGATTTCTAACTGTTTGGTTTTATTATAATGAATATAAGCAAACATTTCTTCAATGAATCTTAAATGAAATCCGTTAACAAGAAAAAATAACTGTCATTTTTCTTCACTTCCTCTTTTAACTAAATACTTAAATTAGAAAAAATAACAATGAAAGACAAGAGTGATGGAAGAGTAAGTTTCAGTTGTTCTATTTTTCGATTATACCACCCTCTGTTTAAAATCTTTTTATCTGCATTCTTATTTAGTTTCATTAGCCTTTCTAATTTAATATAATATATTATTACATTAAAACTTAAATACTTGCACACGGAGGGTGCATGTATTTGCTAGTATATATAAGAATATATATACATATATATATATAAGAATTTCGAACATTTACCACGCGCAGGAACAGCCAACCCCATTAACATCACGGAATTAGCCGATTTAACATCACGGAAAAAGAAATTTTTCAAATATACGGCGTTCATCAACTTCTTAAACAACAGAAGATTACAATATCGCCGTGGGATAAGTACTATAAAAAAAAAACCTAGTACTTTCAATACTTTCAACTTTCAATAACTCTGAAGATGGAATTTTACTTCCGAAAATATTTAGTTTTGAAAAAACAAAACAAAAGTTAAATAAATTCAACACATATTGCATTGTAAATTGCCTTCAAAATCTTTATATTACACACACACACAATGCTTCAATGATACTATAAAGAAACAAACTTTATTTCAATATGCCGAGCAAGGCTTATATTTATAGTAAAAATTAAAAGAATTTCGAACATTTACCACGCGCGGGAACACCCAAGCCGAGTTAACATCACGGAATTAGCCGATTTAACATCACGGAAAAAGAATTTTTCAAATATACGGCGTTCATCAACTTCTTAAACAACAGAAGATTACAATATCGCCGTGGGATAAGTACTATAAAAAAATCACCTAGTACTTTCAATACTTTCAACTTTCAATAATTCTGAAGATGGAATTTTACTTCCGAAAATATTTAGTTTTGAAAAAAAAAAAAAAGAAGTTAAATAAATTCAACACATATTGCATTGTAAAATGCCTTCAAAATCTTTATAATATATATATATACTTTAAATATACGCTCCTACATTTGGGGCGCTGGTAATTGTCGTCAGTGATGTAATCCACAGGGTTCATTGGGAAGTTTCGGGTCTTCCAACGTCAGACCTCCCTCACCCTGTTGACCCTATCAGAGGTGATCAAACTCTGGTACAAATGGTATATATATATATATATATATATATATATATATATTTGATTGAACTGTTTTTTTGCCTGCAAATTTTGTTCATAATCTTTTCTTGTTGCCGAATAGATGATATTATATGGAGTCAAAACCTGGTTACTGAGATTTTTTCACCTTTCAGTCTGAAGATCGCATAGGCAAGACACTGTCAATAACCAGGTGTTGAACCCATGTCCACGCTACCTTAACTCAATTTATATTGCCTCAATACTTAACGCATATATATATATATATATATATATATATATATATATATATATATGAATAGTTTATTGGCAGTACTGAATTTAAAAAGGACGCGTAAAAGCATATGCATGGTGAAAAATATTTTTTTTCTTAAAAAGAAAAGTAAGGGTACCCTAGTTAGATTTAAAATCTAAAATGATTTTATCTTTTTTTCGTTCCATGCTCCTCAGAGAAAAAATACATTGAAAGATGGTATTGTGGTTTTGTTTTGTTTTGTTGTAGACGATGGAATAGTCAGAAAGCAATGAGAAAAGGATTTTTTTTCTCAATAGGACAAAGAATTCGTAAAACTAAGAAACTTACAAATCATAAGGAGGGGGTGTTCGAAAATTACGAGTCCCCCCGTTAGATAAGTTAGGCTTGAGGTGCCAAATAGAAGTAACTGATGGGACTGCTTCTGAACGCACAGGAAAGGTTGAGTGCGGGAGATAAACAGGGACTCAAGAATCTGTAGTTGTAGCTCGCTGTTTGAACTGCAAAGGACTGAAAACATAGCTGGGTGGTAGGACCGAGCGCAAGTGGAGTTTCTTAATAGATGTTGTCCAATGGTGGGCGGAGTATTTATGTCTCTTGCTGTGGGACAGTCCACATTGCCAGAACGGATGTTGTAGGGTATGTGTTTGATTAGAGATTTCAGTCTCAAGGTAGTACGGCCAATGGATATATATATATATATATATATATATATATATATATATATATATATATATATATATATATATATAATCCAAAAACCCGGAGTAGATTTCTTCCTTACCACATTTACGACTTTTTTTAAAAACGTGTTGCAGTTTGCAGAGCTCAATGTGTACTCTTATTGTTAGAGACACAGAGCAAATTTATAAGTAAAAATATGAGAGAAGACTTGGAGATTGTGTTTTTTTTCTGTTTGTAACCGAAACTATATCACTAATCAAGTTACAATTCACTTACGTATTTACGTCACATTCATAAGTTTATTTTTTATATAAACTTCAATTATTAACAAAATTGTTTTACATTATTAGTATAATAATATGCAATTGTATTTCTATATACAACAAAATAGAGGTTTATAGTGAAAATGGCATATTAATATTAGATATTTGATTTTAATAAATATGTGCTTGGTATTAGTCATTACTAATGGTTTCGTTTTATTTTAAAAATCTGTATTATCTGCGTTATTCGGACTATTGTCCCCATCTTCATTGTTACTTGTACAACGTTTCGGCCGATATGCCCTCCGGCCATCTTCAGGTATTTCTTGTCGGACTCGGTAACCTTCTCGGACTCGGGAACCTTCTTTTCGAACCCCGGAACTTTCTTGTCGTATTCGGGAGCCATCACGGAACTTTGAACCTAACCGTTTATTTATTCTACGGGGGTATCCTGTTCTCATTCCGCTAACCATAGCTGGGGTAGGAGTTGTGTTAATTAATTATTTTTCTAACTGCTCTAACTCAGGATTGAACTCGGGTTCCAGAGATAACTGTCACTTAGAACTGTCTTAACCTAACTACCTTATCCACTTGGACAATTGGACAATTGAGTGTGAATTTTAGGAACTTATAAACCTAATGTCTTGATTTAGCTAGAATATCTACCTATTTACTTATGTAGGATTAAAAAAATCTCCTCAATGAATCTTAAAAGAAATCCATTAACAAGAAGAAATAATTGTGATTTTATTCATTACTTCGTATTTTAACAAAATAATTAAATTAGGAAAATTTGGCAATGAAATTTGGAGCGATGGAAGCGTAAGTTTCTTTCGATTATATCCACCACTGTTTCAAATATCTTTATCTGATTGGGTTTGGTTTGGTTTGTTTTACGGCATATCAACCTCATTGGGTCATTTAATGCCGATAAAGTTTTGAAATAAATCCATTCTTAATGGATACACAATTTTCTTTTATGAATACATTCTTTCTATTTAATCAATAGATAGGACCCTAATAGGGACCACCACTCCTGGTCAGAGTGAACCAGGGAGCAATGGTGATTAAGGGGCGCTCAACATTCACCCAACCTCCAAAACTGGAACCTCACCATCAGATAGAGTTTAACATTATTCCCAGGACATGTATACCCTAAACCATCTTTTTATCTGGATTCTTATTTATTTTCATTTGTTGGGATTTTTTGTAATATAGTTATTTACTAAGCTTGGGTTAGATGCGACACAAGGCCAGAAGTATGGGCACCCAATGAGAATCGAACTCATTAACGATGGTCTGCGAGTCTAGCTTGCTAACCATTACACCATGTGAGGTGCCCAATTTTTTGTAATATAGTTATTTACTAAGCTTTGCTTAGATATGGCACAAGGCCAGAAGTATGGGGCGCCCAATGAGAATCGAACTCACTAACAATGGTCTGCAAATCTACCTTGCTAACCATTACACCACGTGAGGTGCCCAATTTTTTGTAATATAAGGCGTGTGCCAGATGGCTACTTTTACATATAGACTCGCCGACTACCATGTGACCAGCGAAGGCAACCTCTTATCCAATCACTGTCAGTGCTGCTGCTGCTGTTGTTCTATTTATACTGGCCTGATTCTGGTTTTAGCTCACTACTGCTTGGATCTTCTTGGACGTCGGACCCAAAGGACTTATTGACTTACCAAAGGATACTATACCACAGGACTTACTGACTTACCAAAGGATTGCTATAACTCGCGACTTACTTATTTACTTTAAGTTCTTTTACAACTGGCCAAGGATGGCGGCCAGATACTTAACATCATTAGCCCTTCTAATTTAATATAGTTTTATTATATCAAAACTATTATTATTATTTCTATTATAATTATTTCATTTGTTTATTTAAACATAATAATAGTGTAAATATCATTATTATATATAATTAGAGTTATAAGTATAGAATTACGGCATTTCAACCGTTATTGGGTTATTTTATGCCGAAGATGTATGTTATTTGTATTGTAGTTATGTTAATGTTATTATTATATTTGGTTGGAAGGCTTAAGTGTCCTTCCAACGTGGGTACATAAAAGTACCAGAAATATTCCGACAAAGAAACAGTGACGTGTAACAAACAGACTCTAATACATGAGCACATAGAACTACATTTAACAAGAATATATTTACAGATTAAATATATGTAAAGATGAAACTGGAAGTGAATCCGACGGTATGTTGAAAGAATGAATAAAGGAAAGAAAGTATAGAAAGGATAATTTTAATCAATATCACTTACACGTGTTTCGGTCAGGAGTTTATCTATGTGTACAATATTTACACTATTATAATTTTTAAAAACAAATGAAATAATAATAGAAATTATAATAATAGTATATAATAATAGAGGACACATATATTTGCTAGTAAGAATAAATAGCAATGGTTCTCACTGCACCGTAACCCGTAAACTAGGATGCCTATACATCCCACCATGACACGACCATATTGGTTTCGTTCTGAGAATATTACCATAATTCAAGAGCTTTATTCTACCTTTGCTGACTCGACAAGCACCGTACGTTTCAGGTCAGATACTTGAAGAATTTTAAGCAAGCTTCGTTCTTCGCCAAAATCCTTCAATCTGATTATAAGACCGAACAAAGTGCAGCTTGATAAAGTCAGAATCCACAACAGCATCTTAAGTCCCATCCCAGCGGCATCTTAAGTCCCTTCGCAATTCGCAGGAAAAAAGACAAATGTATTCAGACTCCTATGCTGCTCTCAGTAGTCTTCAGTTTGGTTTCGTTTGGTTTTACAATATACCAACTCTTTTGTCTCATTTAATGCTGAAATAAGTCATTTTGATAAACATTTCTATGTTTCAAGTAATCATTATCTTTAAACTGGTGTAAACAATTTTCGTTATGTTAGGGAGAGTTATCTCCCCTTAACGACTCGACCCTGAAGATCCTTATGGTAAAACTCGAGTAGGTTATCTCTTGTACCCATTTTATAATAGATTTGCTATACACTCTCATATATATATCAATCTAACTAACGTCGGACGATTGTTAGTATTGGGACCCAGCGGGTTTATGAGTGTTCTAGTACATAATAAAACTGTCTTGAAAATATTAAACCACCACAATATTGGCAAAATCTCTCTCTCTCTCTCTCTCTCTCTCTCTCTCTCTCTCTCTCTCTTCTCTCTCTCTCTCTCTCTCTTATCTTCTTCGTTTGGTAAGAATACAAACAAATTAAATTGGAATTTAATCAGATTTATAAAGGGAAAATCTCTAACTTGTGCTTCTGGCAAAATCTACGCGAACATTAATAAAACAAGTTTGCGATTGGTATCTGTATTATTTTATTTATTTCCTAAGTTTAGTTTTATTTACAAAACGAACAATCTCGTTCCGAAAATTCAATCAATCTAACATCTTAAATAGATTTTGTTTATATAATCCAAATTGAACCAGAACTCTGAATAATATTGTTTGCTATGATTATTCGGCCGACTTATCTTGTTTGCCAGCGGGTTTTGTGAACGGGTTTGTGAATTCTGAATTTTAATTGAATTAAATTTTGGATGAGTAGTTGCCTTTTGACAGAGCTAAACATAAAGATTACCAGCAGAGATTACATGTACACGAATCGTCTTTGGTCGAAAAGGTCTTCATTTGGCAAGAAAAGAGTTCGTTCTCAAGCAATCATTATGGTTGCTGGACACGAGCACTTTGAATGTCCTAAAAGGGTATCAGGTACTTTGAATCCCTTAAATGGGTATCGGGTACTTTGAATGTCTTAAAATGGTATCGGGTACTTTGAATATCTTAAAAGGGTATCGGGTACTTTGAATGTCGTAAAGGGGTATCGGGTACTTTGAATGTCGTAAAGGGGTATCAGTTACTTTGAATGTCTTAAATGGATATCGGGTATGTTGAATGTCTTAAAATGGTATCGGGTACGTTGAATGTCTTAAAGGGGTATCAGGTTCTTTGAATGTCTTAAAACGGTGTCAGTTACTTTGAATGTCTTAAAAGCGTATCGAGTACTTTGAATGTCTTAAAAGGTTATCGGGTACTTTTAATGTCTTAAAATGGTATCAGGTACTTTGAATGTCTTAAAAGGGTATCGGACACTTTGAATGTCTTAAAAGGGTATCAGGTACTTTTAATGTCTTAACTGGACATCGGGTACTTTGAATGTCTTAAAGGGGTACCGGGTACTTTGAATATCTTAAAAGGATATCGGGTACTTTGAATGTCGTAAAGGGGTATCAGGTACTTTGAATGTCTTAAAATGGTATCGGGTACCTTGAATGTCTTAAAACGGTATCGGGTACGTTGAATGTCTTAAAAGAGTATCGGGGTACTTTGAATGTCTTAAAAGGGCATCAGTTACTTTGAATGTCTTAAATGGATATCGGGTACTTTGAATGTCTTAAAATGGTATCGGGTACGTTAAATATCTTAAAAGGGTATCGGGTACTTTGAATGCCTTAAAGGGGTATCAGTTACTTTGAATGTCTTAAATGGATATCGGGCACTTTGAAAGTTTTAAACGGGTATCGGGTACTTTGAATGTATTAACGGGTATCAGATACTTTGAATCCTTTCAATGGGTAGCGGGTACTTTATTAATACTAGCAAATATTCCCCCCCCCCCGGGTGCAAGTATTTAAATTTTACTGTAATGAAATATTTTATAAAATTAGAAAGGTTAATGAAATGTGAACGAATGTCTTAAAAGAGTACCTGGTACTTTGAATGTCTTAAAAGGGTACTGGCTACTTTATTTATACTAGCAAATATATGCACCCACCTGGTGCAAGTACTTAAGCTTTAATGTAATAAAATATTATATTAAATTAGAAACGCTAATGAAACTAAATAAGAATGTAGATAAAAAGATATGAAACAGAGGTGGGTATAATAAAAAAAATAGAACAACGGAAACTTACTTTTCCATCACTCTTGTCTTTCACTGCTAAATTTTCCTAATTTAACTATTTAGTTAAAATAGGAAGTAAAAAATAAAATTACAGTTATTTCTTCTTGTTAATGGATTTCTTTTAAGATCTATCTTAATTCGATACCGGTCCTCGTCAATTCAGAGCATGAGTAACCCGGTTTGTATCTGTATGGTAAAGTGGAGGGGTTATAGCCTTGAGAAAGGGATACGTCCAACTGTTCTCTCTCCAGCTATGTGTAGATAGTGGCATCTTTCAACAGAATAGTGTGCTTTGCCACATATGTGAAATTCAAACAGCCTCGTCCAGGATTTGAACCCCTTTCGTTGTGTCCATTTCCTACGGTAACCATGACACAACACGCTTCCAGTAGTCTACTTATAGTGGACGCAGAAATTGTTATTTAATTTTCAGAGGCTAGTGATTTTTTGTTTTTTGTTTTTTGTTTTTAAAACAATTCAGGAATGAGTTTGCAAAGTTATTCATAGGAATAAAAGAAATCTCATTATTTGCGTTATTCGGAGTATTACCTCATCTTTATTGTTATATATACAACGTTTCGGTCGATGTGCCCTCCGGCCTTCTTCGGATATTTCTTTTCGGACTTGGAAACCTTCTTGTTGTAATCCGGAGCCATCACGGAACTTTGAAGCCAACTCTTTATTCAATCCGCGAGGGTATCCTGTTCTCATTCCGCTAATCATAGCTGGGGTACAGGTGTTAAGCTGTATTAATCACTATACTATGTTACTGCTGCCTCTGACCAGGATTGAACTTGCAGCTTAGCGATAACTGTCGCTTGGAACTGTCTGAACCCAACGCCTTTATCCACTATGCTATGTGGCTAATTGAAGAAATCGTTATCTGAAATGCAGCTGAGAATGAATGTATAAGCAATTATATGATTATCCCAATTATATTGCCACTATGGCAAACCCCTAAACATTTTTATCATATAGGTACTAGAAGGCAGTGGCTGAAGGTCTTAATGTCCTGGTTATAACGTCAAACTCTATTTGATGGTGAAGTTCAATTTCTACAAGTCTGGGGTATGTGGAGTACCTATTTATCGCCATTACTTCCAGGTCGACCCTGACCCAGAGTGGTTGTAGCTGTTAGAGTTCCAGCTATGGATTAAATTAAAGAAAATGAGTTTATACGAACTAGTACAAAATAAAAAACGACCTCCGGGCGATGTAAAAATAGATTTTTAAAACATATTGCCTGAGGGGTGGGAGTAAAAAATTCAATGTCAGCGAGTTTGTATCCTAAGTAAGTAAAATCATCAAATTCATTAAAGGATTAAAAAATAAAACAATTTGAAATGTAAAGTTTAGATATGTATTAAAATAAAACAAACTATATATAGATATATAATACCAGTCATGTATTTATTAAAAATTGCTTTAAAAAACAATGAGGACTGTCTAATGTTGCATGTTCAAATGTGGAGTGTATTTATAGAATAAATACACTCAAAAATGTATTGTTATGGCGATTTGGGGTAATGTGACGTAAGCAGTGACGTAATTTTTGTTACAGACAAAAACCGGAAGCGAATCACCATTACTAATAGATGTGTTTAAAAGATTTAGTTTGAAACGAAAATTGAGTACCCATCAAGAATGAGTAAAACTTCGACAAACGTTATGAAACTCTGTCTGACCCGGAGTGGTGTAGCTTAATTATTGTAGTCTACGGGAATTGAAAGGAGAAAGAGAAGAAAAAGAAATAAGAACAAACAAAGGTTAAAATTTGGAAGAGTAAACACTAGACGGGATGCGAGTAATTTGGCCGAAGAATGACCTCGGAAATAGAAGTTCCGGGTTTTGACCGGAAACGGATGTGGCTCTCCCACCCCCCGGGACGAGAAACGGAAGAAGATGAAAATCGGTCTCTGTTCGGCCGCTTCGTGGAAGGCAGACTTCCCGGTTTCCCCTAGGGCTTTCATATAGTAGTAGCAAACATGATTTACGACAGAGTAATATGACCGTACCCTCTCTCTTTCTCTCCATCTTTCCTTCTCTCTGAAAAAGAACCCACATGCGTCAAAGAAATAAACAACTCCTTGTGACTATACAACCTGCGTGTGTTGTTTCTGAACTAATGACAGCTACTACTACTAACGACGACAACTTCTACAACTTGATTAGGCCTTTAGGACACGTATCGTTCTGTAACAGTGCTAGTAGCTGTTAGGGTCTCATCTATGAATTGAATAGAAAAAAATGAGTTAAAAAAGTGTTTAAAAAATTGAGTTTGAAGAAAATTAGCACACATCAAGAATGAGTAAAGCAAAATATATTTGGCATAAAATAACCCAACAAGTGTTGAGATGCCATAAAATTCAACTAATCTGTAGTCAAGGTATAGTAAAGCAAAATTATTTTGGCATAAAATAACCCAACAAGGTTTGAAATGCCATAAAATTCAAATAATCTGTAGCCAAGATATAGGAAAGCAAAATATCTTTAGCATAAAATAACCCAACAAGGTTTGAAATGCCATAAAATTCAACAAATCTGTAGTCAAGATAGAGTAAAGCAAAATATCTTTACATAAAATAACCCAACAAGGTTTGAATTGCCATAAGTTTCAACTAATCTGTACTCAAGATATAGTAAAGCAAAAATATCTTTGGCATAAATAACCCAACAAGGTTTGAGATGCCATAAAATTCAACAAATCAATAGTCAAGATATAGTAAAGCAAACTATCTTTGGCATAAAATAACGCAACAAGTGTTGAAATGCCATAAAATTCAACTAATACGTTATCAAGTTACTAATCAGTTATCAAGATATAGTAAAGCAAAATATCATTGGCATAGAATAAACCAACAAGGTTTGAGATGCCATAAAATTCAACTAATCAGTAGTCAAGATATTGGAGAAAAAAAATACAAAACCGTAGTAAATTTTTGTTTTCTAATTTTCAGTGGCGTGTGATTTTTTTGTTGTTTTATTAAAATGTGACGACTGAGTGTGCAATTTTAATCATGGGAGCCAAAGAAATCGTTATCTGAAATGCAGCTGAAAATGGAATGCCTGTTTCTCAAAACAGATAAGCAAATTTCCTTTAAGCAGATGTGTGCAAGAAGTAGTTGTTTAAATGAAATATGATGTTATCCAAAGCATCTGACAGTGGAAAGGTGATTGCTTCAACCCCCCCTCTGCACTTGGTAGAACTCCTTGCAGAGATCGAAGAAATTAACATTCTCTAAACTTTAGATCTTAGTTTCGCAGAATTAAAAGTTTCACACACTTTAGATGAAACATGATTGTTACGAAATTGCAAGTGATGTTTGGAATCCGACATTTGATTTCTTCGGTGCTTCCTCGTAAAAAGAGAGGGGCGCGTTTAGAAGAAGAAAAAATAGAGTGACAGTAAAGAGGGTAAGGGTTAGCACAGTCGGTAGAGCGTTCGGCTAGAAAGCACAAGGTTTCTAGTTCGATACCGGCCCTCGCCAACTCAGTGTATGAGTATCACATGGATATGTGCAATAAAATAAGGTGGTGATGATAAGTATGGTGCTGACACCTCAGACCCCAAAAAACAATCTCCTTGGTCTAGTGCTAGTGAAAAGGGGATAGACGCCCTCACTGATTGGCTGATACCGACATTAGGCCGCCCCGACGAAAGATAGTATGTTTCTAGTAATGTATAAGACGTCAATGATGATTTTCCCTACAAGGAAACACAACCTGCCTCGCCCAGTATTTGAACTCGAGTCGCCGTGGGCATTTTCGACGAGAATTACACCAAATGCAAACAGTCTCGTACAGGAATTTGTTTGGTTTCTTTGTTTAATGACATATCAACCTTTGTGATGATTAGTATTATCTGCATTATTCGGACTATTCCAATTGGACACATAGCCTAGTTGATAAAGGTGTTAGATTAAGACAGTTCTAAGTGACAGTTATCTCTGGATTGCAGGTTCAATTCTGGTCAAGGACAGCAGTAACATAGAATAATAATTAACACAGTTCAACGCCTCTACCTCAGCTATGGTTAGCGGAATGAGAACGGGATACCCCCGTAGACTGAATAAAGGGTTAGATTTAAAGTTCCTTGATGGCTCCCGATTATGATAAGAAGGTTCCTGATTACAACAAGAATGTTCCCGAGTTCGAAAGAAGGTTCCCGAGTCCGTAAGGAAGGTTCCCGAGTGAGAAGGTTCTCGAATCCGACAAGAAATACCTGAAGAAGGCCGGAGGGCACATCAGCCGAAACGTTGCACAAATAACAATGATGAGAACAATAGTCCGAATAATGCAGATAATACCAACCTTTGTGAGTTATTTACTGCCAAAACCATCATTGGAGAACAAGTGTAGTAGCACTATTAATCTCAAACCTGGGGTCGTCCATGATTTTAACTCGATCCATCGAGTGCCTTTTGCTACAGCGATAGCTATTACACTACAAGCACATCCTTTGTGATAAGGTATGAGACGTAAATTATGATCTCAACCACACAGTGAGGAAATCATCGAGAAAGTTGAAAGATATGTCCAGTTTTAATACGAGGGTGATTAAAATATAATGTCATTTTGTTTAGGACATGTATAATTACCAACACAGAAACATGTATCATACATCAAAATGAACCTGCTCTTCTGTGGATCACATCCCTACTTCTCCACATAGGTTAGTAAAAAAGAAAAGTAATGCCGTTTTGCTTGGGACAGGTATAATTACCAACCCAGGAACATGTATCATACATCAAAATGCAACTGTTCCTCTGTGGATCTCACCCCTACTTCTCCACATAGGTTAGACAAAAGGTAATGCCATTTTGTTTAGGACAGGTGTAATCACCAACGCAGGAACATGTATCATACATGAAAATGAAGCTGGTCCTCTGTGGATCACATCCCTACTTCTCTACATAGGTGAGTCAAAAAGTAATGTCATTTTGTTTAGAACAGGTATAATTACCAACAGAAACATTTATCATACATCAAAATAAACCTGCTCTTCTGTGGATCACATCCCTACTTCTCCACATAGATGATTAAAAAAGTAATGCCATTCTATTTAGAACAGGTATAATTACCAACAGAAACATTTATCATACATCAAAATCAAGCTGGTCATCTGTTGATCTCATCCCTACTTCTCCACATAGGTTAGTAAAAAGTAATGTCATTTTGTTTCGGACAGGTATAAATACCAACACAGGAACATGTATCATACATCAAAATGAAACTGGTCCTCTGTGGATCACATCCCTAGTTCACTACATAGTCACCGTTCCTCTCAATAGCAATATTCCACCTTTGAATGAGAGCATGTATCCCTGCCCAGTAAACATGTTGACTGTTCTTTGAGCCACTTCTTCACTACAGATTTTACTTCTTCGTAATTGGAATAATGGTTGCCTTCTTTCGTCCCCATAAAAGAGGGTTTGAGTGGCAAACAATCAAACAGAAATCCATTAACACCAAATAACTGTAATTTTATTCTGTACTTCCTCTTTTAATTAAATAGTTGGATTAGGAAAATTTAGCAATGAAAGGCGGGAGTGAGAGAAGAGAACGTTTCAGTGGTTCTATTTCTCGATTATACACTCCTCTGTTTCCAATCTTTTTATCTGTATTATTATTTAGTTTCCTTAGCCTTTCTAAGTTGATATACTATTTTATTACATTAAAACTTAAATACTTGCATCCGGAGGGTGCATATATTTGCTAGTATATATAATAGATATTATATTGTTACATAATTATTAGATACCTAATATTTATGTGCAATAGTGTAGAAAAAAATGGCTGTTATAAGTTACAGCCCACGGCCTTGAAGGATGAGTGACAAGGCTTGACCTCAGTCCTAACCTTCAGTGGATACCGTGAGAATCGGTGGAGGAGACCCTCTTCCGGTTTAGATTAGAAATAGATTTTAGTCAGTCGGCGAGAAACCACGACGGTGTTGAGTCGTGTTATACACGCTCCGACTCACTCTGCGCAGATTGTCCGGTTGGGGATTTAAAAATAAAGTAAGATCAAAGCAAATCGGAGTTTTGTGTTATTACCTCTAAAAACTAACAATGACACAGGGCTTCTGATAAAGAGAAATCCCCAATAGAAGACCAGACCTGAAGTCCCCAAGAAAGTCCAGACCTTAGAAGATTCCAGACCAAGACAAGATGTTATAAGATTCCAAAGACGGTCAGAAGAACAGAAGAAGAATAGAGTAAGAAAGAAGTAAGTAAAGAAGTAATGAAGAGGGTATACAACAATATTAGGATATACTGCATTGATAATGAGGTCAAAAACCAGTCAGCAGAATTCTACAGGGCAGGGACAATGCACTCATTTGAAGGTGGAAAATAGCTATTGAGAGAAATGTTGACTACGTGGAAAAGTAGGGCTTCATTTTGATGTATGATACATGTTCCATTGTTGGTTATTATACCTGTCCTAAACAAAATGGCATTACTTTTAGACTCACCCTCGTAGTTGGATAGTACCACTCTCGAACGAGAGCATGTATCCCTGCCCCATAACATTCTGTTGACTCTTCTTTGAACCACTTCTTCACTACTGATTCACTACTTCCTCGTCAATGGAATACTGGTTGCCTCTCTTTGGTCCCATGAAAGAGGGTTTGAGAGGTCAAAGAACAGTCAGCAGAGTTTTATATGACATGAATAATGCTCTCATTCGAAGGTGGAACATTGTTATTGAGAGAAACACTGACTATGTAGGGAAGTAGGGCTTCATTTTGATGTGTGATACATGTTACAGTGTTGGTAATTAAACCTATCCTAAACAAAATGGCATTACTTTTTGACTCACCCTCGTAGATTATGGAAATTAGAATTTGGTGTTAAACCCTCTTTCATGGGGTTGTAGAGATTGATAGTCTGAAGTCAAACATTATTCCAGTGAAGGGGAAGAGAAATCTGCAGTGAAGAGGTGGCTCAAAGGACAGCCAACAGAATTTTACGGAACAGGGATACATGATCACATTCAAAGGTGGAACATTGCTATTGCGAGAAACGCTGACTATGTAGAGAAGTAGGGCTTTATTTTGGTGTGTGATACATGTTACAGTGTTGGTAATTATACCTGTCCTAAACAAAATGGCATTACTTGATTAACCCACACCCTCGTAGTTAGGTTGTCACCGGACAAAGTGAGAAAATAAAAGAGAAAGTTTTTCTATTTTGGTTTTCTACTTAGAACAATCCGCGTATCACTTACCGTAATAATGTTTCATCGTATCGTAAAAATAAAATAAATTGATGAGATTAGATTTAATTCGGTGTTTATATTTATTCACACTTACTGGGCGCGCAAACATTAGAAATATTGAACCATATGACCTTTAGGCACACCTTTTGAGATCTCGTTTCATAAGGACATTTTTTTTCATTTACACCGCTCAAATCCAGTTGTTTGTTAACAGATTATTTCTGGAGGTTTTTTTTAAATTATGAAACTTACCCCTAACCCTAACCGCTAACCCTAACTCTAACCATAACGCCTAACCCTACCCCTAACAAACAATCGGATTTTGGCGGTGTAAATAAAAAAAATGTCCTTATGAAACGAGATCGCAAAAGGGGTGCCTAAAGGTTATGTGGTCCGAAATATATTTTTTTGTTAGTTAGTCACAAAAATACGATATATATATATTTACCAACAATTTCTTAAGCGGAGTTTAACGGGTTTGAATTCAGAGTTTTCCTTCTCCTAGACTGGTTACCTAGCCATGGTTAAAGAGCCCAGTCTGTCCTACTATTTATCCATAGCTGGAGTGAGATTAGGATTCATACCTTTCCCAATCGTATTAGCGCTAAGTGAAATGCAATTACCACGTCCAGGATTTGAACTCGGGGCGACGAGTCCATTTTCCATAACTTTAACCATTACACCACGCGCTTCCTATAAATACGATATAAGGAGAGAAGATACTTACCTAACCCATTCACCACAGGTAGGGACACACACAAGATCACAAGTATGAGGCATGCAGCAAGGATCATTATTCAGTAGCTGCTTGTCTTGTTTTACGGCATATAAATCCTTCTCGGGTCACTTAATGCGGAATCAAATCATTTTCATAGTCAGTTTCTTACAGTTCCTGCAGTTGCTTAATATAGTCACCCATCCAAGAATTAAACAGGACCTCCGCTGCTTAATTTCGGTGATCTAGTGGGAACCGGGGCTTTGAACGTGACATGAGAGTATGCTTTTGTCCTTTATATATACTCGTTAGTAGGTACAGTGGTTTTATTCGCTGCAACCCCTTTCATATAAGTAGCGAGCGATATACGGTCGTTATTTTAATGCAAACAATATGAAATACCTATTTGAAAATGTCAACATGGAGGACATTCTGTCCTTTTTGAGTGAAATAGAATTATACAATAGAATATAGACATGAACTTAATCAATACCATACAACAAGATCCCTAATGATGCTAACACATTGTTATAACCAATTCCTAAAAAGTATAAATATGAATACACAACATATATCACTTCTTCACCGTTAGGCATGACATAACCCCAGACGAGTTGATATGCCGTTTTTTAGGGAAATAAAATTATACCATAGAATATAGACATGAACTTAATTAATACAATACATGATTCCCAATGGTGCTAACACATTTTTAAAACCAATTCCTAGAAAAATATAAATATAATTACAAAACATATATCACTTCCTAACCGTTAGGCATGACATAACCTCAGACGGGTTGATATGCCGTTTTTTTTTTGGGGGGGGGATAAAATAATACTATAGAATATAGACATGAACTTAATCAATACTATACAACATTATCCATAAAGGTGCTAACACATTGTTAAAATCAATTCCTACAAAAGTATTGATATAAATACACAACATATATATCACTTCTTAACCGTTAGGGATGACATAACTCCAGACGAGTTGATATGCCGTTAAAATCAATCAACCAACTAACAAGGTCAATTTTTAACAGATTTGAATTCAGTTTTCCCTCTAGAGCAGTTAATAGTTTTTTTTACGGCATATCAACGCTTGTCGGGTCATTTAATGCAGAATCAGGGGTCGGTTTAGCTCAGTGACCTCACTCAATTTTTATTTTTATTTTGGTACATGAATTATTTTCAAATATGCAAGGTGTAGTGGCTAACAAGCTGGACAGTGACATCGTAGTAAGCGAGTTCGAATTCTAGTCGGGCTATTAAGGTCACTTTCGGGGAGTGGTCTCCTCGAAACAATCGGCC
This sequence comes from Doryteuthis pealeii, assembly GCA_023376005.1. Taxonomy (NCBI): domain Eukaryota; kingdom Metazoa; phylum Mollusca; class Cephalopoda; order Myopsida; family Loliginidae; genus Doryteuthis; species Doryteuthis pealeii. The sequence goes on from CM042174.1 coordinate 5,197,060, forward strand.
GGTCACGTCAAGCACTAGCACCTATATGATTGTCGCGACCCTATTTGCCCTTTGTTGCAATATGACTTGTGTGAGCTAGAACTGCTAATGGAAGGAGGAGGAATAAATAACAAAGGCTCAAAAAATAGTGATGACCCAAAAGAGGAGAGCGATGGTTTTGACCGTAGCGTGACCCCGAACGAAGAATTGAGGGGCAAGCAGAAGTCGGGTGTTGACCGGAAGTCGGGTGTTGACCGGAAGTCACGTGGTGACGTGGGGGAAGGAAGAAAGGCTTCGTCCTCTTTTTGCCGGCGTCCGTCGTGGGGGACAGACCTGATTAGAGCCCAGGCATTTAGTAGTGTTCTCTCTCTCTCGTTCTCTCTGCCTCTCCTCCTCCCTGGTAGAAGCCACTAGACGAGCACGTTAATAAAGGCTGGGAGTTGTGACGACATGTTTCTCGTGTTATGATTTTTTATCGGAGTTTTAGTACCGTGAGTATTGCAACGTAACACCCTTATTGCAACCCCCAACCCTTTTATCATATCGGTGCTAGAAAGCGGTGCATGAGTGTCTTCATGTCCTGAGAATGATGTTTAACTCAATCTGATGGTAAGATTCCAGTTCTCAAGGTCTGGGGAATGTGGAGCACCCCTTCATCACCATTACTCCTATGTCTACTCTGATTCGGAGTGGTAGTACCTGTTAGGGTCCCATCTTTGAGTTAAATAGAAAAATGTGTTTTTAAAAAAATTGAGTATCCATTAAGAATGAATTTATTTCAAAACTTTGTCGGCATTAAATGACACACCGAGGATGATATGCCGTAAAACAAAACAAACAAACAAATATTCACTTTTGGACTAAAACCCTTGGGAAAGGTATGAACATCTCATTTCCCCAGCTACGGGTTGAAAAGTGCTGGTACATTTCTTCTAATCAGACGGGTTTGTCATTAAATAACCCACACAGTTTGAAATGCCATTAACCAAAGAAAACTATGCAAGAGAAAATTTTAGAATATTTTCATCATTGTAAGTAAATTCGGTGGAGCGAGTGGACTAATGTCGGTATCAACAAGACAGTGAGCAAGTCTATCCCCTTCTTGCTAGCACTAGACCAGTAATTTTTTACTGAGTTGAAACGCCACAACTACAACCACCTCCCAAATACTTTACCGCCTATATCAGAGTACATGTTTTGCGCTATTCATGCCTCAGTTGGCAAAGACCGGTATCGAACCTAGAACCTTTCGATTCCAAGTCGAATCTTCTACCGACAGAGCTAAAGTAAATAAAGTCGTCGGGGTGGTCTAAATTCGGTATCCGCCAGACAGCGAGGGAGTCTATCCCCTTTTCACTAACACTAAACCAAGGAGATTGTTTTTAGCGTCTGAGATGGGCACAATAACTGCCATCAGCTAATCACTTTACCACACAGATCCCTGTGCTATTCATACGCTGAGTTGGCGAGGGCCGGTATCGAACCATGCAACTTGTGGTTCCGAAGCGTCTGAGGTGGAGCAACACACCTACCATCAGCTCATCAATTTACCACACAGATCCCTGTGCTAATCACACGCTGAGTTGGTGAGGGCCGGTATCGAACCATGAACTCTGTGGTTCCGAGACGTCTGAGGTGGAGCGCC
>CM042174.1:5208683-5213683 GCA_023376005.1 Doryteuthis pealeii
TACGATAATTTAATTATTACAACGATTGATATGTATACCAAAGAGCTGTTGAAAAATAGTTCAATATGTAAAAAGTATCATATAATATCCAGCCTTAGAAAGCAGAATTCGACATCCATGTACTCTCCAATAAGACAGGTGTATCCCTTTCGAAATTGACGCTTGAGGTTTTCATGCTCAATTCTGTCACTCCCAAAACTGCTACAGCCATCATCCACATGAATTCTGCTGTCAGTTCTTTCATTGCCAGCTCTTCCCAGTTGTAAGGATCTATTTTGATTTCTACAAGGTTGTTTTTTAAGCAATCCTTATACCTCTTCCAAGGCTTATGCTGTGGACTTTTGCCATCATGCAGCTGACACCACATTCTCATCACAAAAGTTAAAGAAGTTTATGAATAATTCATAAACGTGTCTGTTAATGAATGTAAAACTTGGCATAAAACGGCGCGAATTTCTAAGCGAGAAACACAGAAAATGCAGTTAACGTATTTATTGTCAATGTTTCATCGTGTTGTCTTTAACCGCAAGCTGACACAAACATTCTCATCACATTCTATTGGCTTCCAAAAACCCGCTAATCGAAATATGAAAATCATATTTAGCCACTAACAAATTCACAAATTTTAGAGCAAGGACGCGCCCTCCTCCTCCATTTCTTGAAATTTGTGAGGAGCGTGCTGCAAATAATATAATTTGTTTAACTCAATTGTTTCTTAGAAGAGGCGAAATGTTGGCCATTGTTGTGTTGAGAAGCGCGCGAAACGTGAAGGCCGGTTCAGAATTCTTATGACATTTTGTGCATGCAGAAGAAAACGTATATCTCGCAAAGATTTACATTAATGGATTTGAGATGAATGCAAATTGTTATTTTTATATACAAGGATTCATGTACATTCCGATGAATCTGATTTGTTTGTAGGAGAGTTAACGATGTTTTTGTTGTATATTTGTATATAGGTAATCCCATGTCAAATCATCCAGGCCATGTGACCCAACCCCTTCAATTTTTCTGAAATTTTGTAGAGGTGTGGACAATCCCCAGAAATTGGCGGAGTTAACCAGTTTTAAATAATTAATCTTTTCTGATTTGCAAAATTGTAATTCATGTTGTAGCAGCGATTCAGGGCAAACACCAAACTATTATTTTGTTACAAATAATGTTCAATATATGTGAAATAATAATAGAAAAAAAAATGTCTTAGATTCAGTGCCACATCGGGATATTTATCTTGCTAGGAAAAAAATATTTTTAAAAAATCACCAATAACTTAAAATTGGTTGATTTTCAGACTTTTTTGATAGCATTTTTAGATTTTCTGGGCAAAAATGCTTTTATAAACCATTTTTTAGGAGTGGGGAAGCTCTAGAACTCATTTTATATACAAGGATTCCTGTTCATTCTGACGAATCTGATTTATTTGAACAAGTGTTTACGATGTTTTTATTGTATATACTTATCAAGTTGCCAAGCCTCTATGTGTCACGGGGCAGATTTAATCTATATCAAAAATTGGATATAACTTATTTGGGTTATTTCCTATAACTCCAACATAAACAAAGGGGAACCACTCTCAAATTGATGAATTATTTATTATTTATTGATCTACTAGGAAAAAAGAAGACGGGTTAGGGTTAGGGTTAGCGTTAGGATTTAGGGTTAGTTTAATGGGAAAATAAATAAATAATTTATCAGTCAAGAGTGGTTCCCCTTTGTTTATGTTGGAGTTATAGGAAGCAATGTCTTGTGCAATCTGTAACAAAGTCTGTAAGTCAGCTTCTGGTCTTAAGAGACATATGGGGGTGCATAAGCATAACATTTTATCATCTGATCCATCTGATACAACGAGAAGGACGTCCGTCTTATGTAAGATAGAAAGCTATCAAATCTATACATGTATAAAAGTAATTGGTGCATATCTATACAAAACAGAGTGGACGTTGAGAAGATCGCAAATTTAGGCCTATGCTCGGCGTGAGGAATGAGATTAAGGTAATTTGCTTTAGAAGCATTGTTGATAAAAGTATATTATTATTTAAATTTTTTGGCTTGAAGGCAGTTAAAATGCGTATATCATGTGTGTGTGTGTGTGTGTGTGTGCATTTGGGCAGCATTTTTCATTTATGCATGTTGAATTAAACAAAAGACACAACTCCTGTTTAACAATTTTATTTGTGATTTTTTCAAGGTTTCTGGCCAACTTTTAAATATTTGCGTGGAATTCGTGGATTAGTCCACCAAAGTTCATGCCCCGAGTACTTTCGGCACTTCGAAATGACATCATCAGGGGTGATGTGTTCCAGTTTTTCAAATTATATTAATGCCTCCACATCTTAATATAAAATCATTGCTATGTGTCTCTGTGTGTATATATCCAGCCTCTATATCCATTAATATAATTTGAAAAACTGGAACACATTCGAAGTGCCGAAAGTACTCGGGACATGAACTTTGGTGGAGTAATCCATGAATTCCACCCAAATATTAAAAAGTTGGCCAGAAAACTTGAAAAAATCACAAATGAAATTGTTAAAGAGATGTGTCTTTTGTTTAATTCAACATGCATATATATATATATATATTATAATATATATATATATATATATATATATATATATATATACATCAACAACTTACTACCATGTTTTCATTGTAGTGGCATCAGTAGCAAGTCTAAAAGGGCCCAATATATCTTGTAAAATATATAGCATTAATATTGTAGAAAAGTTATTCTCTCTACCACGGTTTCGGTGTTCGAGGTACAACTAAGATCTTTACGTAGCTAATTTTATATATACTCGACTCGTTTAAAATGTAAAATTATTTTCTTATTTTCTGTTATACTTTTATTTTTCCCTCAAACTAACGAAAGCCCTGATGAAGATCTATTGAAACAGTGCAGCGTAGGCGAAATAAACATTACTCGTGTATGAACTTGTGTTTTCATAATATTATATATGAGTGTATTTTATTTGTAAAAATTTTATAAAATCTATATATAAAATCATTGCTATGTGTCTCTGTGTGTATACATCCATATATATGTAGATATATATGTACACACTCGCGTATACTCACACATATATAGTGGATTTATATATATATATATATATATATATATATATATATATATATATATGCACACACATGCACAAACGCATACACACACACATATATATATCTATGAAAATTATAATTTATCAAATACTTCATAATATATTTATATAAAACATTGATATATATTGCATAGGAGAAAATATCATATCAAACGCCATAGATTTCATATCTTTGCTTCCATAACTTAGATATACAAACTTTATAAATGATATGGAGCACGCTTTATAAATAAAATATAGAAAACTATATTCTCATATATATATATATATATATATATATATATATATATATATATATATATATAAACTTATCTTAAATCATTATATATTTTATATAAAAACCATTGAGATAGATGGATTCATATATTTGACTATGTAAAAACAACTTCGCTCATTACATATATGAATTGATTATAATACTTCAGTATTATAGTCGTTGTTAAGATAGAAAATGAAATTGGTTGGTTTGTTGGTAGGATTTTACCCTAGTTGGTCATCTATATATATATATATATATATATTTTTATATAGAAGCAATCAATATTATTTATATTACCAATTATATGCATGTATTATAAAAATATAATTATAGAAAATAACTTACAAGTAATACTATTACTGTTTCGACTTTATTAAGCTCTTCAGCGGTAAAACGACTCCCTAGGAATCGAGACTTACAATAGTAGCATATCCTTTACATAGAACAATATATATTATGTAATAAATATATATACATATAAATTGTTTATTTGTAGTAAACAAACCCTTACAATAAGATTTTTTGTTTGTTGTTTAAGAAATTTTGGTTTTTTATTTTTTCAAAATTATAATTCGTATGTTATAATTTTACAATAAACTCTGCCAAAATCAATATAAATTGGTATATATATATATATATATATATATATATATATATGTGTGTGTGTGTGTGTGTGTGTGTGTGTGTGTGTGTGTGTAGAATTAAACAAAAAACACGTCTCCAAATTTAACAATTTTATTCATGATCTTTTCGAGCTTTCAGGCCAACTTTTTAACATTTGGATGGAATCCGTAGTTTAGTTCACCGAAATTTTTATCCCAAGTACTTTCGGCAGTTCGAAATGACATCATCAGGGATACGAACTTCGTTGGAGTAATTTACGGATTTCACCGAAATGTTACAAAGTTGGACAGAAAGCTCGAAAAGATCATAAATAAAATCGTTAAACAGGAGACGTGCCTTTTGTTTAATTCTACATGTACAAATGAAAGAATGCTGCCCAAATACACACACACACACACACACAAACACACACACACACACACACACACATATATATATATATATATATATTTTATACACACACACACACACACACACACACATATATATATATATCGTAATTTTACGAATTCTCTTATTGAGACAAAATTTTTCCCTTGTTCTCACTGCTTTCTGTCTTTTCCGTTGTCCACAACAAAAAAACAACAAAAAATAAAAAACTAATATCACCATCTTTCAATGAAATTTTTTCTCTGAGGAGCATTGATCGAAAAAAAGAAAATCATTTCTGATTTTAAATCGAACTAGGGTACCCTTTCCTTTCTTTTTAAGAAAAAAAAACAATTATTTTACAAAATGCATATGCTTTTACGCGTCCTTATTAAATTCTGTACTGTAATATATATATATATATATATATATATATATATATATATATATATATATATATATATATATATATATATGTTTTCCTCAATTTTTATTCAGTGTGATCAACTTAGAGTAGATATGAATTTTAGTCAGTTTAACTTTAATTAGTTGGTTAGATTTTACGGCATGTCAACCATTGTTGGTTTATCTTATGCCGACTACGTTTTTTTTTATTAGTAATTAATTGAATT
>CM042174.1:5218683-5233683 GCA_023376005.1 Doryteuthis pealeii
TCCTTTGAGCTTTTTTTAATGATAAAAATGCTTATAATTTTAAAAAATAAAATGTATTTTATCTTTAAGAGAAAATACGCATTTTTAAAGATTTTTTGAAAATTCCGGTACTGATCGAGAGCGTTCTATGCCTCGTGATTAATGATATATTTATTTCGTCTTTCCGTTTACAATGTTGCTTTGATAAAGACCTCTTCATTAGGTCGAAACAGATTTCTGTCAGCAATACTCTTAACATCTTGTTGTTTTTTCTACAAAACTTTCTACACATATTGTCGGATTCATATCCATTTTACCTTTCATACCTGGATATGTATAGAAATTCAAACCAAGAAAAAAATATATATATTTAATTTGTTAATTTTTAAATAAATGTTTATTATAGACAGCTACCCAGGTTGTCTTGCTAAGTCGCAATCATCTGGCTGTCAAATTAGATCTTATGGTGTTTATTTGAAGATCTTTTCTTAATGTTATATTCTGGACCGCAAATAACATCGGTTGCTTTTGTGGACGCTAATACGCTTTGGATTTTTAAAAGTTCATTTTTTTCAAAAATTGCATTCATATATATATATATATATATATTTTCAAAGTTAAAACAAATGTTCTATTTTTAACGAATAAAGGGAGGCAACTTCGTTGGCATTACTACAAAAAAATGCAAATTTTGAAAAAATTTATTTTTAGTAAATCCGTGCTATTATAGCGTCCGCGGAACTAACCGACGTTATTTGCAATCCAAAATGTGACATTGAGTAAAGAACTCCAACAAACACCATAGGATCTTGCTCGACAACCTGATGATTGCTATTTAGCATGAAACTTGGGTCGCTGTTAATAATGAACATTGATCTGTGAAAACTTTGTAAAATAAATAAATATTAGCTCTTACAATTTGTGATTGAGCACTGTATTTTCTTTGTTTCATCACAAAAAAAATTTTGTTTTTACATATACCTATATATATATATATATATATATATATATATATATATATATATATATATAGTATTTGTATATATTATTGAATATCTTAGATGTGTAATATGTATGAAACCTTCATTGTGAATGCCTTGTTGATATCTGTTTTTTCAAATATGTTTTTTCTTCGGGTAACAATGAAGCGTAGTATTTTTTTCAGTTGTTGAGTCACATTAAACCTTTCACGCATTTTGTGGTACGAATTGATTGTAAAAACGATAATGCTAGATCATAAACGTTAAAGATGGTAATTTTAAAAACAATTTATTTTCTGTGCGTTGTGTTTAGCTCTTATTTTTTTATACCGTTAATTCTATAAATTATATAAACACCAGACAGAGAAATGTAAGATATATTTTAAATAAATTTCCAGAATCGACGCGTCATTTAACTGAGACCATTTTGGGAGGTGAATAACAACGTGAAAACGCGATTTATTGCTAACATATTATTTCAGTCTGGTCATATCTATCTATCTATCTATCTATCTATCTATCTATCTATCTATGGTAGTCTGTTCATATCTATCTATATATCTATATATCTATATATGTACCTAAGTATGTTCATATCTATCTATCTATCTATCTATCTATCTATCTAACTTAGTCTGTACATATCTATCTATCTATCTATATATCTTAGCATTTTGATATTTATCTATCTATCTATTTATCTATCTATCTATCTAGCTTAGTCTGTTTATATCTATCTATACATCTATCTTTATATCTATCCCAGTCTGTTCATATTTCTCTCTCTCTCTCTCTCACTCTCTCTCTCACTCTCTCTCTCTCTCTCTCTCTCTCTCTCTCTCTTTATATATATATATATATATATATATATATATATATATATATATATATATATATATATATTCATTGTCAACGTCTATTTATATCTATCTAAGTATGTTGATATCTATTTATTAATTTTCTCTCTCTCTCTCTCTCTCTCTCTCTCTCTCTCTCTCTCTCTCTCTCTATATATATATATATATATATATATATATATATATATATATATATATCCCAGTCTGTTAATATCTATCTATCTATCTATCGATTGATCTATCTATCTATCTCTGTTCTTATCTATCAATCAATATTTACAAGACAGTTCATATCTATCTATCTATCTATCTATCTATCTATCTATATATATATATATATATATATATATATGTCTTTCATCTTTCTCCCTCTTCTATTTATCTATCTATCTATCATAGTTCTTTCATATCTATCAATCACAGTCTGTTCATATCAATCAATCTATCTATCTATCTATCTATCTAGCAATGTATCTATCCCATAAGTATAATATCCTATTATTGTGGTGTTTATTAATTTGCTTTATGAGGAGAGAGAGAGAGAGAGAGGGAGAGAGAGAGAGAGAGAGAGAGAGAGAGAGAGAGAGAGAGAGAGAGATGCTTTCTTACTTACCTATTTCTCTCTCCCCCCTCCCTATATCCCTGGGAAGCATCTATTGTCTAAAATTACACCATATTATTAATTTATTTTACAGGAATCAGTGCCAGACATTCTTGATTTCTTCGGATGTGTTTCTCAATAGATTCCGTATGAGCGAATGATATATAAGCCAATGCTTCTTGTCAGTTTACCAATAATAAACTTCACTGACCAATTTCCACATATTAAGGGTAATCGTCTACAACAGAAATGTTTTCAATGATTGCAATGTCTGCTGATAAGTGCAAATCATATTCCCCTGGTCTCCTTATTTTCCAGGACTGATCTTTATCCGACAGGACACAATACCCTTCACAACTTTCCAATATTCCCCAACTTATTGACCACAAAGATCGCCTAGTTAAATAAAAAGGTGACAGTTCTTTAGATATACGCTCCTACATTTGGGTCGCTGGTAGGTGTCGTCAGTGATGTAGTATGCATGGGTCACTGGGAAGTTTCAGGTCTTTCAGCATCAGAATTATAAATGTCAAAAGTAAGCAATCAATACAGCAGGATTTTCTCTCCCTCTACCGAGGTGGTGTTAAATTGCTTTTAGTGGTGAAGTTCTTAATATATATTGGGGTGCTGGTAGGAGTCGTCAGTGATGTTGTATGCATGGGTCACTGGGAAGTTTCGGGTCTTTCAGCATCAGAATTATAAATCTCAAAAGTAAGCAATCAATACACCAGGATTTTCTCTCCCTCTACCGAGGTGGCGTCAAATTGCTTTTAGTGGTGAAGTTCTTAATATATATTGGGGTGCTGGTAGGAGTCGTCAGTGATGTAGTATGCATGGGTCACTGGGAAGTTTCGGGTCTTTCAGCATCAGAATTGTAAATCTTCAAAGTAACCAATCAATACACCAGGATTTTCTCTCCCTCTACCAAGGTGGCTCTGGGTAGCCGCTTCTAGTCTGATATAAACTGGTGAGACACAGAGATAGACACATATATAGTTGCCAATTTGAGACAGTTTCTAAGAGAAATTGACTAGATTTGAGAATAACAATTTTGTGAATTTATTTTCATTAGCGGACGGACTGGAAATTCACATCGAGAAAGTAGACCCGAAGACATAAAGTGGCTATCCGTGATGCTTAAGGATGGAATCCTAGTCCATAATATGTAGTATATCTCTTTGCCTCTTACTCCGGCTAGACGAGCGGTTGCAGAAACACCTCCAATAAATCGGCTTGTCACTTCAAGCCCTAGCACCTACATAATTATCCCGACTCTTTAGCTCAGTCTGTAGAGCGTTTGGCTAGAAATCACAAGGTTCCTAGTTCGATACCGGCCCTCGCCAACTCAGTGTATGAGCAACACAGGGATCTGTGCAGTAAAGTAAGGAGCTGGTGGTAGGTTTGGCGCTCCACATCTGACGCAAAGACAATCTCCTTGGTCTAGTGCCAGTAAAAAGGGGATAGACTCCCTCGCTGATTGGCTGATACCGACGACTTTACTTTACTAATATTGCAATTATGACAAATCCCTCCTTTTATCATATATGTGCTAGAAGGCGGTGTGTGAGAGTCTTAATGCCCTGGATATCAAGTTAAATTGCTTTTAGTGGTGAATTTCTAAAATCTGGAGCTCTAAGAAGTGTGTAGCGTCTCTTGATCACCAGTATTCCTAGGTCCACCCTGACTCGGAGTGGTAGTACCTGTTAAGGTCTAATATATGGGTTAAATAGAAAATGAGTTTTAAAATTGAGTTTTAAAAATTGAATACCATCAAGAATGAATAAAACAAAACGTCTTCGACATAAAATAACCCAACTGTATTGATAATGTAAAACAATTTGATTAATAACTGAGGTTGAAAAATAAAATCAAATCATGGAGATTGTGATGTAAATAACTAAGGGAATTATGACTTGAGTAGTAATATTGTTTCGGTTACAGACAGAAAAACACAATCTCCATTATAATATGTGTATTCTGAAAAAAAAATTATTTTGTTATCTAAGAAAAAAATCACAAAGAGTTTTCCCTGAAAAAGGAGGGGGTGATATATTTTAAAGTGGGAATTTAAGTAAAAGTGCACAGAAAAAAAAACAGACAAAAATAGGTTTGCTGTTTTAATGAAGAAAAGGTAAATTTAGAGTGAAACTTTAGTGATTTTCCAGAAGAGTTAACTAATTTACTAAGTTAATATTTAACTATTTCACTTGCAATCCATAAACAATTTTAAAGTTTTTTTGTTTTTTTAAAACTTATATTGAAAATAAAGCTTATGCTTTTTTTTAATGCAAAAAGGTAGTTAACATAGCGTGAAATCTAACAAACCAACAAACGAATTTTCCAGTACTGGTCCTTATCCTACGGTAGACTATATTCCCCTAATTCTTTTTACCACAAACATCACCTTAAGTATTAAGGTGACAGTTGTTGGTTGGTTGGTTTATTGATTTTAACGACATATCAATCCGTCCAGGGTTATATCATGCCTAACAGTTAGGGTGTATTACATATCGTGTATTCATATATATACTTTTAGTAATTGGTTTTAACAATGTGTTAGCATCATTGGGGATTATGTTTATGGCATTGATTTGTTTCATGTCTATATTCTATGGTATAATTTTATTTCCCTAACAAAGGAGAAAATATCCTCTATGTTAACATTTTCAAACAGATTTTTCATGTATCGCTTAACATGAGTTTTGTTACATTCAAACAGCTGTGTGAGATGGTGCCCTGATGGTGACGGCTGTAACAACAGGGGACTATGTTGTAAATTAAACGGAGTGTTCAAAGCTGATATAATCTGATGAGAGAAACTCATATATTTGACAATCTTACTCAGCTTTTAACCAGAAGGTGTTGCAAGATGATAACGGTCGTACAATTAAGGAACATTAGTATTAATGTATATATGGACGGTCTCATTTTTAACCAGAGAGTGTTGCAAGATGATAGCGGTTGTAATTTTAAGGAACACGTGTATTAGTTATAGATGGACGGTTTCATTTTTATGCAGGTGTTGCAAGATGATAATGGTCGTTTAATTAAGGAACAGGAGTATATATATATATATATATATATATATATATATATATATATATATATATATATATATATATATATAAAGTGTTGTTATGGGTCCAACGGGAGAAAATAAGATTATTCTCTAAAAAAGAAAGTTCGCAAAAGGATTATGTTTTTAAAAAATATATTATCTTACATATGTGACACGTGTTTCATATCTTCTGTTATCTTCTTCATGCATTAATTAACCATATTTTGGCAGAATATTATTATGTATACAAGACCATCAGATGTTACAACGAGAATCTCATAATGTATATAAACTAATTATCTCATTTATATTTTATAAATAAACTATATTGCACTAGCTTGCCATTCCTACATTCTTCGTTCGTTTTGAAACTTATTTATATTCCACATTTTAGTCACAATGTTGCTTTGATAAATACATCTTCATAATGTCGAAACAGATTTCTGTCAGCAAAACTTTTAACATCTTGTTGTTTTTTCTACAAAACTTTCTACACACACACACACACACACACACACACACACAACATATATATATATATATAATATATATATATATGGACGGTCTCAGTTTTAACCAGAAGATCTTGTAAGTTGATACCGGTCGTACTATTTAGGAATACGAGTATTCATATACAGATTTTAAGTGATTATTTTCGTGATTTTTAGAAGAAGAAAAAATTAATATGAGACCGTAGAAATAATTCTCAATTTTCGAACTAAACTAATGCCAGCAAATTGAGTTTTCGCTTGTCGTCCATTGTTATAGAGAGATGGTCATAAACTCTGGCTAAGATAATTTAATAGGATGCCATTCACAATTTATCAGATGCTGTTTGCATTTACATACCGTTGTCTCTTGTGAAATGACTTTCCTTGATAGAAATGAGGCTATAATCAAATGCGAATAGCCAGTGCCGAAACTATTAAATGTTTTATTAGAATGTGTATTAAAATGGCCCGGCCAATGGGCAATACCATCATTACAGCGTGTCATTCTGTCCCTTGGTTTAATTAGCTCAGCTAATGTGGTTATTCCTGAAAAATAAATGGCGTGTGACTGTTTAGTTTTCAAGCGGGAATAAAAATAATGCCGTCTTGGTATTCACTATTGGGAAATGAAATTCAGCTGTTATGTCTGGTGTGTTTTCTATAGTTTCACCAGTTTATCTCTGGTATCCACTCACTGGCAAGAATATGCGCCTTCCAGGAGTAAGTATTTCTGTTTAAATATGATTAAACCACCTGGAAAAGGAGATATAACAGCAACTCCATCAAGCTTCACTGCTCCAGAGACTGGCATTCAAAAAATTGGGCTGTTCAGTACGTTGGAAAATAAAACAAGGATATTAAAGATCAATAATACCAATTATTCTTTTTATTAAACCGGTTTTGTTAAAACCAGTATGCAAATTAACCACACCATATATTATGTAAACATGTATGAAAATTAAGCCGTTATGTCTGGTGTGTTTTCTAGAGTTTCGCCAGTTAACGCCTTTATCTCCGTTATCCACTCACTATCAAGAATATGCGCCTTCCAGCAGTAACTATTTCTGTTTAAATATGATGAAGCCACTGAAAAGAGAGCCAAAAGGAAGGAGAGACAACAGCAACTCCAGCAAGCATCTCTGTTTGTTTGCAGTCACTGCTCCAGAGACTGCCATTCAAAGATTGGTGTGTTAAGCTACTCACGCAGGTGCAGATAAGAAATGGACACTACGCCATTGTCGTTAGCAGATGGAAGGATGCCAACAATATTAAATTAGAAGGACTAATGAAATTAAATAAGAACGCATATAAATAACTATATTTATTTTAATTATATTTTAATAGGTTAACATATGAAATTATTCATAAGATTGATTTTTATACGTTGGAAAATAAAGCAAGGATATTAAAGATCAATAATACCAATTATTCTTTTTATTAAACCGGTTTTGTTAAAACCAGTATGTAAATTAACCACACCATATATTATGTAAACATTTATGAAATTAAGCTGTGATGTCTGGTGTGTTTTCAATAGTTTCACCAGTCAGTTTATCTCTGGTATCACTCACTAGCAAGAATATGCGCCTTCCAGGAGTACGTTTTTCTGTTTAAATATGATTAAGTCACTGAAAAGAGAGCCAAAAGGAAGGAGAGACAACAGCAACTCCAGCAAGCATCACTGCTGCAGAGATTGTTATTAAAAAATTGGGCTGTTCAATTCGTTGGAAAATAAAGCAATGATATTAGAGATCAATAATACCAATTATTCTTTTTATTAAACCGGTTTTGTTAAAACCAGTATGGAAATTAACCACACCATATATTATGTAAACATGTATGAAATTAAGCCGTTATGTCTGGTGTGTTTTCTATAGCTTCTCCAGTTAACGCCTTCATCTTCGGAAAGAAAGGAGAGACTCCAGCAAGCATCACTGTTTGTTTGCAGTCACTGCTCCAGAGACTGCCATTCAAAAATTGGTCTCTTTAGTTACTCACGCTGGTGCAAATAAGAAATGGACACTGTGTCATTGTCTTTAGCAGATAGAAGGATGCCAACAATATTAAATTAGGACTAATGAAATTAAATAAGAACGCATATAAATAAGTAAATTTATTTTAATTATATTTTAATAGGTTGGAAAATAAAGCAAGTATATTAGAGATCAATAATGCCAAGTATTCTGTTATTCACTCTCTAGCAAGAATATCCGCCTTCCAGGAGAAAGTATTTCTGTTTAAATACGATTAAATATATTAAATTAGAAATACTAATGAAATTAAATAAGAACGCAGATAAATGGCTATACTTATTTTAATCATATTTTAATTGGTTTTCCTATGAAATTATTTATATGAATATTACGTTGGAAAATAAAACAATGATATTAGAGATCAATAATACCAATTATTCTTTTTATTAAAGCCGGTTTGTTAAAACCAGTATGCAAATTAACCACACCATATATTATGTAAACATTAATGAAATTAAGCCGTTATATCTGGTGTGTTTTCATAGTTTCGCCAGTTAACGCCTTTATCTTCGTTATCCACTCGCTAGCAAGAATATGCGCCTTCCAGGAGTAAGTATGTATGTCTAAATATGATTAATCCACTGAAAAGAGAGCCAAAGGAAGGGAGAGACAACAGCAACTCCAGCAAGCATCTCTGTTTGTTTGCACTCACTGCTCCAGAGACTGCCATTCAAAGATTGGTGTGTTAAGCTACTCACGCAGGTGCAGATAAGAAATGCACACTACGTCATTGTCGTTAGCAGATGGAAGGATGCCAACAATATTAAATTAGAAGGACTAATGAAATTAAATAAGAACGCATATAAATAACTATATTTATTTTAATTATATTTTAATAGGTTAACATATGAAATTATTCATAAGATTGATTTTAATACGTTGGAAAATAAAGCAAGGATATTAAAGATCAATAATACCAATTATTCTTTTTATTAAAGCCTGTTTGTTAAAACCAGTATGCAAATTAACCACACCATATATTATGTAAACATTTATGAAATTAAGCCGTTATGTCTGGTGTGTTTTCTAGAGTTTCGCCAGTTAACGTCTTTATCTCCGTTATCCACTCACTAGCAAGAATATGCACCTTCCAGCAGTAACTATTTCTGTTTAAATATGATTAAGCCACTGAAAAGAGAGCCAAAAGGAAGGAGAGACAAACAAACAACTCCAGGAAGCATCACTGTTTGTTTGCAGTCACTGCTCCAGAGACTGCCATTCAAAAATTGGTCTGTTCAGCCACTCATGCAGTTGCAGATAAAAAATAGACACTACACCATTGTCTTTAGTAGACAGAAGAATGCCAACAATATTAAATTAGAAGGACTAATGAAATTAAATAAGAACGCATATAAATAATTATATTTATTTTAATTATATTTTAATAGGTTGGAAAATAAAGCAAGTATATTAGAGGTAAATAATGCCAAGTATTCTGTTATTTCCTCTCTAGAAAGAATATCCGCCTTCCAGGAGAAAGTATTTCTGTTTAAATATGATTAAATATATTAAGTTAGAAATACTAATGAAATTAAATAAGAACGCATATAAATGGATATACTTATTTTAATTATATTTTAATTGGTTTCCATATAAAATTATTCATAGGATTGATTTTATTACGTTAGAAAATAAAACAATGGTATTAGAGATCAATAATACCAATTATTCTTTTTATTAAAACCAGTTTGCAAATTAACCACACCATATATTGTGTAAACATTTATGAAAAGTGTTTTTTATAGTTTCTCCAGTCAACGCCTTTATCTCTGTTATTTTCTCACTAGCAAGTTATGGCAACCCCAATTCCTTTTTATAATATGGGTGCTAGAAGGCGGTGGCTGAAGGTCTACAAGGTGTCTGACCATCTTTTTAGTCTCAGGGTATATATATATATATATATATATATATTGGCATTTTTGTAGAATTGGAGAATTCAAAATAAAGTGCTCGATTACGGGTGTAAGATCTGTATTCATTTATTATAGGGTACAATGAATTTAAGGTGTGGTTTTTACCATTGGTTTCAAAGCAACGTATTAGCCACTTACCAACTTACGTTGTCTTAACGATAAGTGGCTAGCACGTTGCTTTGAAAACAATAGTAACAATCACACCTTAAATATATGGTACCTATAACACACACACACACACACACACACACACACATATAATAATATATATATATATATATAGTAATATATATATATATATAGAGAGAGAGAGAGAGAGAGAGATAGATAGATAGATAGATGTTACCACAGTGTATGCCTGTAGATTGGTATGTTTCAAATAGATAAAAGGAGAATGAAACAAATATGTTAACACATTAGTTTCCATACAATTGAATATATACAAAAATATGTTATTTTCTAGTTGAGTAATATGAGTGACCCAGAAAAAACAGAACCCAAATTATTTATTCATTTTTCAATTAAACTAACCCTAAATCCCAACCCTAACCCTAACTCTAACCCTAAACCCTAACCCTAACCCTTGCTGGATTTAAACTTAAAAAAAGAATTAACAGTTTTATTACAAAATTTGAGGGTTCTGTTTTTTCTTTGATCACCCTGTAAATTATATGTTACTCAACTAGGGGGTGTAAGGGTATCGTTTAGGGTTAGGGTTCGGGCTAGTGTTGGGGGTTTAGGTTAGTTTAATGGGAAAATAAATAATTTGTATTCTGTTTCACCTTGTAATATCAACCAGGAAAAAAAAAAAAAAAAAAAAAAAAAATTAAATATATATTAATTATATATATTATATATATATATATATATATATATGTATTCTGTTTCACCTTGTAATATCAACCAGGAAATAAACATAAATATAATATATATATATATATTATATATATATATATTAGAGAGAGAGAGAGAGAGAGAGAGAGATTGATAGATGTAGATAGATAAAAGATAGATAGGTAGATAAATGTATATGTATATTGTGAGAATATTTTATGAATTTAAAAACGTCATATATAAACCATAGCGATACGACAATGTTTACTTGGTCTCTAAAGACTTCAAAGGTGAATGTTTGCAGTTCCTTTGAAGCGCGAAAAACAAAACTCTTGTAATACAACCCTAATTCTTCAGTTGTCGCAGTCGTTCCTCATCGGTATGACGAGAAGCGTCCTCCCCAGTGCATCTTTTTCTATGATTAAACGAGATACATAATCAAAATCTATTCCCAAAGTTCGAACTTATTAAATGTTTTATGGGGTCGACTATGGAACTTCCCAGCCAATGGGCAAAGTCTAAGTTAAAGAGTCTCGAGTATAGTGCGATAGTGTTTAATTAACCTACGATAGACGGCTATTTCAATAAAAAGAAATGGGGCGTATCTTCTTTTGGCAGACATAAAATCAATTCTTGCGAAGTTCTTGCTCTTGGGAAATGGTTTTCGCTTGATTGATAAAAAGACAAGAGATATATCATTCAAATTGTTTCATCTACGGTTTATTCTGTACCGAAATCTGGTGATATCTTCGACAAACATTGAAAACGATTAAGAAAAATATACAAATAGAAGACTGGAATGTATCTTCGTTATTCTTCAAATTCTTCAGTTTTATTCAAAGACTAGCAGGACCTGTGTATTTACCACAGTATTATAATTTGATTATTACAAAGTTTTATACGTTTACTTATGGGCTATTGCTAAATAGTTCAATATGTCTGTTTTGTATTTACCTTGTACCCCACTTGTACGGGTTAGGCACAAGGCCCTATTAACGTGGGACCACCCACAAACCGAAGCTCATGGGTCGCAGGTGAAAAATTGCGTCGATACCGTCGGCATTCCCCCTCAAGGGGGCGCCTCAGATCATATAGTTCAATATGTCTGTTATATCCCAAAATGTAGGATATACAAAATTGATAATAAAAACAGTGAAATATGTTTAACATATAACAATATTTGTTTTATTTATTCTCACTGACAGGGATATACAGTTGGATAGTTTTGGTTAGAGTTCAGCTGTGTGTGGGTCATGTGCGTGTTTCGTCACATGGGCACTGTGTGTATGATACATGTACTCACGTACAAGGCCATTCCTTGGGTTATCGTGTGGTCACAGGCTGGTTCTTTAGGTTATGTGTGTGTTCACACATGGGACCAGTGGCCTTGTCTGTTGATCTCTGCTGCATAAGTCTTTATTTAACACAGGGTAGAAAATGGTTCTACCCTAAAAGTGACTTAAACTAGCGCAACCGTGCTAACGGATGACTGTCCTGTCCACATCTGTCCAGTCCAAAACCCCAGTCCAAAGTAACTCGGCAGAATTCCCATATCCGGGTTCCCTTCAGTCCCCTACTGATGAAAGGGGAGCAACTCTTTAGCATCGCGTTAGGTTACCTAACAATGTCAAAAGTATAATAATATAATCTAGATTTAACTTTCTTCACTCATTTTTCTTTCTTTTTTTTATCTTTTTTCTTTTTCCTTTTTTATATTATCATTATATTTGATTGAAAAAGCTTAGCATTATAGTTTTCACGCGCCCACCCACTCTCTATATTTTTCGTACCCTCTTTCTTTCTTTCCTATTTTTGCTGTGTATCATGTCTTTTTTCTTCGATTTCTTTCTTTTTTGTTTTTTTTTAATAATGATCAAACATTTCACCTGTGTGACGACACTCACGAGAAATAAGAATTCGACTGTTTGGACGGTTTCATTTTAACCACAAACAATAACAAAAGGAGAAGTGCCCACTCTAGTATTATTTTGAAAATCTCTTCGAAAATCTCTTAGAAAATGGACACGACAATCCAAGTTCAAATGATGGAAGAGGCTGTTTACATTTCACATAACACTAATACCCTTCAACAAGGTATTAGCCAACTATTTCTCCTTCCAGCTATAGGTTGACTAGGCTCTTTAATTTTGTTATGGCAACCTATCTACGAGAATGAAAACTCTTAATTCAAAACTTGTTAAACTTTAAAAATTGACCTTGTGTCGTATCCTCCTCGTGCAGAGGTGTTGAGTAAATACATACATTCCACAGAGTTGAAAAATTACATATCTATCTTGAAAAAATCTATAAGATATAAAAGCAATTGGTAATTTGCTTGAAGCATTGTTAAGTATGTTACAATATATTAATATTTTGAAGGCCAGTACAATGCGTATGAAAAATAAAAACAAAAAGATGTTGTTTTTGTCTTATCGATTTCGAAGCTAGAGCTTCATCATCAGAGTTTATTTTCAGAAATGACGTACTTATGTTTTTATTTGTGTGGTTATAATTTCTCTTCTTATTTCCTTTTCCTCTCCTTTTTTCTCTTTCTTCTTCTCCTTTATGAATGAAATGGGCGAATAACTGTAATTTCTTATTTCTCTCTTTTTTTTATTTTTTAAAAGTTTGTGGAGAACAAATATTCCTAATATCGGCTGTCATCCGGTCAAATGTTGCAAGTGTGTTGCCAGTGTGTAGCCATGTCAAAATTCAAAATAAAAATGAATAAATAAATAAATACCGCCAATAGAAAAATTTACATACTTAGCTTTTGTTTCGCTTTCCCTTTTCTTTTCTTTTTCTTTCTCCCTCTTTTTCTTTTTCTTTTTTTTTTTGTGTTATTTCTTTTTCCCTTTGTTCCTAATTTAAATTTTTTTAATAGTAAATAAGTAAATAAAAGATTATCTTAAATTATGTATTAGTATTGATAGAAAAAAAATTGTTTAAGAAAATATCTTTTATGAGTTCTTTTTTCTCTTTTTCTTTTAAACTTTAAATAGATTAAATATTATATTAATTATATATTAAAATATCATATTCTAATTACATATTAGGATTGATGCAAAATTCAAAACAATAAACCAAACCATTTTCCTTTTGAATTTTAAATAGATTAAATATTATAAATCAAATATTTAAATTACAAAAGGCATAGTGTTTTGCTTCAATTATATATCTTATTTAACTATAAGATATATTTTTGTTTGTCTGTTTGTGATCACTTATTTCGTAGACAACTTAAAAAGGATTTTGTTGTTACTAGAGCAGATAGAAAAGATAAAAGATAAAAAAGAGTTCATGTGTATTAATCAAGATGGTAAAATCTCTTCATCACATAGAAAGCCCCTGAAATTACTATACCTTTTTCTTCGATTTCTTTCTTTTTTTTTCTTTTTTTTTTAAGAATGGTCAAACATTTTACCTGTGTGACAATACTCACGAGAAATAAGAGTTCGACTGTTTGGACGGTCTCATTTTAACCACAGACAATAACAAAAGGAGAACTGCCCAATCTAGTATTTCCTCGAAGATCTCTTCTCTTGCCGAAGACGTTTTAAGTGATCGTGTTCTTGTCAGCATCTGTGAAGCGGGTACACTGACAGATCAAGTCACGTAAAACTGTAGCACTATGCAAACTGCTGTTATAATAGATTGATTGGCGAATTTTCCAATTGCCCCAGGGTAATCTTTACATTGGAAAATACGCGAGGGAAATCTTAGAAAGTAAATCTACACGACCCACTGCCTTTCCAGGTTGTATTATAAAAGGAGACGTAATGAAATCTTATCTTCAAGAAAACAGAAAGAAAGAAGAAGAATTGAACCTTAGTAATAACAATCTGTAGCAATTCACTAAGTTTAGCATAATTTGCTAAAAACCTACAAGTGTGTTATACAACAATATATTTTTTTTTCTTTCTTGAAGGCAATTACAATGCATGTATCGCATAAAATTCGATACATTTTTTTATATAGAAAATGAACTTGATATCAACATTAATATTTGACAAGGTCAATTTCGCAGGGATTGTTAGCTGTGTACTGTGGCCGAGGCGATATGGTCTTTGACTATGCCTGCTGAGGTCCCGGTTTCGATTTCTGTCGGAGGGAAGTCGTTAGTATACATCGCTGATGAGACTTAATAAAGTCGAAACAGTCTGTACGATGTTCTACATACCGAGCGATCCTTTGCCGGGATTACACTTGTCAATTTCATTTTCTATATATAAAAAAGTATCGAATTTTATGCGA
>CM042174.1:5236183-5238683 GCA_023376005.1 Doryteuthis pealeii
TTGTTTTTTACTCTCGTTCTTTTTTTTTTTTTTTTTTTACAGTAACAAGAATTTAACTAAAAAGTTAACAAATAAATAAATACCTACGATTTTGTGTAAAATTGATGTGGAAAATATTCAAAATAATTGTTTGGTTATTACATGCATGCAACATTTTATTTGAGAGGACGGGGCTCAGTTTTCATTTCAAATTGTTTTTTTTTTTGTTGTTTTTTTTACTCCTTGAAGAAAATGTGAGGATTTGTCTTACTTATGATACAAACACTCTGACATTGAATTTTTAACTCCCATCCTCTCAGGCAATGTCTTTCAAAAATTATCTTTTACGACGCCCGGTGGGTTGTTTTCTGTTGCTAATAATATTTTATTACATTAAAACCTAAATAATTGCACTCGGAGGATGCCTATATTTGCTAGTATATATATATATATAAACACCACGGATTTACCTACACTTATTGGTTACTTATTTAATAGTTGGAGTGTATTATGAACAATTTTGATATTTTAATATACACTTTTTATACAATTATACACTTTTAAAATAATTTTTACATCAGGCTCTTTTGAGTCTTATTATAAACTGTAATGCTTCTGATTTTTTAAAAATTAAAAATAAAATTCATTTTATTTTTAAATAAAATTCATTTTATTTTTAATACAGACAGCGCATTTTCTTTTGAAAAATTCCAACTTTTGACTAGCAGCGTTCTGTTTGCGCATTCTTCTTCTAACGGTCATTTTATCCCGTCTTATTTTTGTTGAAGACCGATCTATTACATACGGTCGATACAGATATTCCGAGGGACCTCACATCAGTGAGGGGGGGGGCATTTGCTTTTTTAAAACCGTTGAGATGAAGGCCCCGAAACGGTTGCACATTCTCTCCTGATGATCCCATGCATTTGTAAACATCATTTGTTTTTTCAATATATCAAATTCACACTGTCGGATTAAGTTCCTTTTATTTCACCCACCCACACACACACAACACACACACACACACACACACACACATATATATATATATATATATATATATATATATATATATATATATATATATACATGTTTCATTGAATTGAACAGACAATTCCTGTCTGACAAGTCTTTTGCCGATCCGTTCTAATCTTCGTGCCATCCTTCTGGTGTCAGGGTGGAACTGGTATACCAGTCCACCGAATGTTTCGTCACTAGCGCTTTCGGCAATGCACTTTGCCATCCTCAGGTGGAAACGATGGAATAGTTTTCATGTCTCGTTTTTAACGAGAACGAGTAGAAGCAAGGAATTAGTGGGAGGTAATATCAATAGGTAGTGGGAGGTTTTGGAAAGGTAGTAGTTTGAACAAAGCAGTGGTGATTTTTTGGGGGGAGGGGGGGCACAGGTTGTGATAAGGGGGGGGAATAATGGAAGTAATGTAGGCAGAAAATTATAAATATATATATATATATATATATATATAGCGTGTGTGTGTGTGTGTGTGTGTGTGAAATATATATATATATATATATATATATATATATATATATATATATATATATATTAAAGATATACTGCATAGATAACGAAAACTTCAACAACCTGACTAGCTGCAGTTATTTTATTTTTACAAAAAGCGAGATAGGAAATAACTATAGACTAAACTTATTTAGACATATATAATGTTTTATTTTATATTTACAAATGTTCACTCCTAAAATAAATCAGTTTTCTTTCTGAAGTAATCGTATAGATAAGATACTTTTTATGTTTTCCCGAAATAAATAAAAGACAAATCAAGAATTTGGAAACTTGGAAAATGTGTCTAATCAATAAAGATGAAGTGAGATCCACTTTTTATTTATTTATTTACAGTTACAAAATGGATATATTTTTATAAAAATATACTTACTCTTATTATATAATCTTTATTGTTAGAGGCAATATTTCGTAGACAACTCGAAATGGAACAATACCGTTAAAATGGGCATATATTCCAGTTTACAAAGAATCATAGAAATAAGTTAATCCCCCCAATATTTATATATTCATATATATATATATATACATATATATATATATATATATATGTGTGTGTGTGTGTGTGTGTGTGTGTGTATATATATATATAATATATAATATATATATGTGTGTATGTGTGTATTATATATATATAATATATATATGTATATATATATATATATATATATGTATATAATATATATATATATATATATATATATATATATATATATATGATGTAGGTAAAAGGATGGTGAACAAGAAATTAAAACTCAAAACAAATCTAAGAGTTGAAACGTTTCGTCCGATTCATACGGACCACATCGGTCAAATGATTTTATTGAAAAGCAAAAGTACGTGCAAGTACAAGTGAATTTAGTGGCGGAAGTGAAGGGAGGGAGGGAGGCTAGGGGCAGACATGAATGAAGTGAGGGTAGTTTACAGGAAGTAACGATAGGATGGGAGTAGATGGGCACAGGGGTAGGTTGAGGAAGGGGG
>CM042174.1:5242979-5245479 GCA_023376005.1 Doryteuthis pealeii
AAAATGGCATATAAAGAATCATAGAAATAGTTAATCCCCCAACAATATATAATATATATAATACTATATATATATATATATATATATAATATGTAATGTATAAATAATATATATAATATATGTATATATATATATATATATATATAGGTGATATATAATATGTGTAATATAATATTATGTATATATATAAATATAATAATATATATTATGATATTATATATATTATTAATAGATACTATATATATATATATACATACTATATATATATTGAGTAGGAAAAGGATGCGAACAAGAAAGAATTACTCAAAAACAAATCTAAGAGTTGAAACGTTTCTCGATTCAGACGGACACCATTTGCTCAAATGATTTTTATTGCAAAAGCAAAAGACGTGCAAGTACAAGTGAATTTAGTGTGGGCCTGAGTTAGTGCGGAAGTGAAGGAGGGAGGGAGGCTAAGGCAGCATGAATGAATGAGGGTTAGTTTACAGAATAAGAGAGGATGGAGTAGATGGCACAGGGCTAGGTGAGCGGATGGGGTAAGTAAAAAAGTGTCGGCTTGGTCTCATGGGCGTATCTTTTTATTTGTCTTGGGGTTTTGTTTTTTTGGTTCCGTTATTTTTAAAAAAAAAAAATAAAAAAAAAAAAAAAAAAAATAAAAAAAAAAAAACAACAAAAACACACACAAAAAAAAAAAGAAATAAAAAAAAGACTAAACATATTTACAAAACAAAAAAAAAACAAAAACTACAACCAATAAAAAAACAAGAAAAGGAACAAAAAAAACAAAACACGAAACAACAGAAAACAAAACAAAAAAAACAAAACCACATAAACAAAAAAAAAAAACGAAAAAATAAAAAAAAAAAAAAAAAAAAAAAAAGCAATCAATAAAAAAAAATACATAAAAAAAAAAAACATAACAACAGATAAAAAAAAATAAACCAAAATAAGAAAAAACAAAAATAAAAAAAAAAAAATACAAAAGAAAATAAAAAAAAAAAAAAGCAAAAGAAACAAAAAAAAAAAATTTGGTGTTTTTTATGTCAGCGGAAGATAAGGAGGAGGGGAGAGTTGAGTGATCTTAGGTCACTGGGGTCAGTTAGTGGAAAAGAGCAGGGGGGATTTTCTAACTCCTGAAGTTTGGTGGAGAGGAATGAAACGGAGAGAGGTAGTGAGAGTCTATGTGTGGGCATTCTTTCTTTCTTTCTTTATCTATTTATTTATTTATTAAATATAACTGTTTATACAAAGGTTTTAGTGGGCATCTACCTAAGGTTTCAGATGTTTGCCTTCCTCAGGATACGATTTAATCCCTCTGGTGTGTCTGCAAGTTTACAATTTACGACGCTGAAAAATTCAAAATTAAATTTTGAATTTTTTCAGCGTCCATGAATTTAACTGAAAAATTGCTCTTGTTTGCACATATATAACCGCAAAATATGAACTTGCAGACACACAAGAGGGATTAAATGGTATCCTGACGAAGGCAAAAAGCCTGAAACCTTAGGTAGATGCCCACTAAACCCATTGTATAAACAGTTATATTTAATATATAAAGCTCTTACATTTGTAATTGAGCACTTTATTTTCCTTATTTCATCTCGGAAAAAATACCAATCTATCTATCTATCTATCTATCTATATATATATATATATATATATTGGTTTGTTGGTTGGTTTTGAAGGCTATCACAATGCAAATGTAAAGAAAAAAGAAGGTAACTGTGGTGTTGTTTGTTCACCTGTGATTTATTCTTAATTCTTAATATTTCGGGATAAAAATTTATTCTGTCTCATGTCTTCCAAATTCTGTGTGTGTGTGTGTGTGTGTGTGTGTGTGTGTGGGCGGGTGCTTGTTTTTGTGTGTGTTTGTGTGTGTGTAAGTGTGTGTGCGCGCGCTTATGTTTGAAGAGATGAGACAGAAACAAATGAACAGCCACTAGCAAAAACTTCAGTTCTACCGACTGAGTAATAATCCGGCCGCTATTATATATATATATATATAATATATATATATATATATATATATATATATATATATATATATATACACACAGGACAAGCACACACACACACCACACACACACACACACACACACACAACATATATATATATATATAATAAAACATTGCACCAATTTTTGATTCAGCCATTTCAATTCTCTGTATAAAATTATTCATTAATTTTTTTCTCTCGTTTCAGGGGGATCAGCTATGTTCCCATCGAGAAGACCGATGAAACGACGTGAGTTCTTTTTTATTTTTCATTTTATTTTTATATTTTCGTTCAATCTTTGAAATTTAATTTCATTTGGAATCATTGGCCGTGTGAACGGTATAACATATCAGAGTAATCGATTTCAGTACACCAAGTCAAAAAATATGAAGATCTACGATATATAAAAACGATATACATATATTGATTTCACTTTTTCACACACAGTCATCATACCTTGATAAAGGGTGTATTGTCACCCGAAATACCAGAATGAATCAAACC
>CM042174.1:5250479-5365479 GCA_023376005.1 Doryteuthis pealeii
TAAAAAAAAATCAGAACTTCTTTTTTTTCTCTTTCTAAAATTAACAAAGAAATAAATCTAAATTTTGACAGTTTTATTTTGATAGCACAATTTTTTCCCCCTTTTTTCACAGCATATACGAGGGTAATCCCAAAAGTAAGATTTCCAAAACGCTGGGGATTGGCAATAGTGTTGTGTTCTCCATGTGCTCTGCTCCCTCGTGCTCCTCACCGACATGCTCAGTTTTGGCTTGGCAGTTGTTTCAGCTGGATCTTCAGATCGACCTTGCTCTCAATTTCCAAGTCTGTGGAGTTATTCAATTTTTTTAAATGCAAAAAAGTATTAAACCGATTGAAATTAATCGCAAATTAATGCAAGTGAATGGTGAGTCGTGCATGGATGTCAAAAATGTCTTCAAGTGGTGTAGGGAGTTTGCACCTACAAAATGCACTGGCTGAAATGGCGATTATGTAGAAAAACATACATGTTTAAACTTTTAAATGATGTAAACACCATTGACGATAAAAATAAACGTTTCTGGGATTTCTTAATATTTTGGAGACTTACCTTTAGGATTACAAGATAAGAAATTATATAATTTTACACAGAAAGAGAACTGTAAAGCATACCATTTAAAACTTTATATATACTAGCAAATATATGCACCCTCCGGGTGCAAGTATTTAAGTTTTAATGTAATAAATATTATATTAAATTAGAAAGGCTAATGAAACTAAATAAGAATGCATATAAAAAGATTTGAAACAGACGGGGGTATAATCGAAAAAGAGAACAACTGAAATTTACTTTTCCATCACTCTCGTCTTTCATTGTTCATTGTTTTTCTAATTTAAATGTTTAGTTAAAAGAGGAAGTAAAGAATAAAATTACAGTTATTTTTTCTTGTTAATGGATTTCATTTAAGATTCATTGAAGAGATTTTTGCTTATATTCATTAAAATAAACCAAAGAATTAGAAATCAATAATACTAAGCATATATTTATTAAAAATCACATTTTTAATATCAATATGCAAATTAGCCTTCCCATTCACACTATACACCGCTATTTTGTTGTATATATAAATACAATTGCATGTTATTAATATGTAGATATGGTTAACAGTATAAATAATGAAAAACAATTTTATTAATAATTGAGGTTTAAATAAAAATAAAATCATTGAGAATGTGATGTCAATAACTAAAGGGAATTGTGACTTGAGTTGTAATGTAGTTTCGGTTACAGACAGAAAAACATACAATCTCCATTATAATAAGATATATATGAGTATATATAAAAAGATATGAAAACACTACAAAATGCTGTTAAAGTGAAACATTTTATAACTTAGCTGTTATTGAACAATATTTCGATTTTAAGAAAATCATCATCAGAACTTGTTTATACTCCGTGTTGTTAAGAGCGGAGACAAAAGTCATATAAGTTATAAAATGTTTTCACTTTTGTGGTGTTTTCATATCTTTTCATATATACTCATACCGTTGGATTCATTTCCTTTCTTTTAACTTTTTAAGAAATTATATAATTTTGCACAGAAAGAGAACTGGAAAGCATACCATTTAAAACTTTAGTACTAAAACAACAAAGATCAAGATGTTATTTTATCATAAAATTTTCTCGTCAGATTTTTGTTCGTTTGGGTTTCATTGATAGACCTGTTTATCTTGTCTTCCCTTTTGTTTCAAACATTTGCATAAAATCCCTGAAAATATATATATATATATATATATATATATACATATATATATATATATACCAACCCCTCCGCACGAACAGGATATTACACAAGGTTAATTTCGTAAGCGGAGTTCAACAGGTTTGAATTTAGAGTTTTCCTTCTCCTAGACCGGTTGCCTAACCAAGGTTAAATAGCCCAGTCTGACCCACTATTTATCCATAGCTAGAAAAGGTATGAATCCTACTCTCTCTCAGCCATGGATAAATAGTAGGGCAGACTGGGCTCTTTAACATTGGTTAGGCAATTGTAGTAACTACTGGTGTAGCTGAGGGGTCGTATTTCTTGTATGTCGAATTTGTTCCTGTCGTTCACTATTGCAGCAAATTTATATATGTCACTTAGAAGAGTCTATTCTTTACTAATGGGTAAATATTTATTCATTTACCCCCCCCGCACGAGCAGGATGTGACACAAGGTCAAATTCTTAAGCGGAGTTAAACTCGTTAAAGAGCCCAGTCTGTCCTACTATTTATCCATAGCTGGAAGGAAAGTATGATCGATACCTTTCTCAAGGGTTTTAGCGCTAAGTGAAATGCAATTACCACGTCCAGGATTTGAACTCGGGGCGGCAAGTCTATTTCTCATGATTTTAAACGTTACACTACGCGCAAATACCTGGAATATAAGTCCACATCGAAAATATTGATACTTTGTGTTTTGTGTTTAGTCATCCTTAGACCAAGTACTTTCAGCATCAGCAGTAATAAAGTCGTTGGGGCGGCCTAATGTCGGTATCAACAAATTAGCGAGGAAGTCTATCCCCTTTTCATCAGCGCTAGACCAAGGAGTTTGTTTGGCATCTGGGGAGGAGCTCCTTACTTTACCGCACATATCCCTGTGCTACTCATACGCTGAGTCGGCGAGGGCCGGTATCGAACTAGGAACCTTATGGTTTCTAGGGAACGCTCTACCGACTGAGCTAACCCGGGCCCTACTCATCAACTTCATCATTTCACGCCAGTAGCCCGAATATCAATGATAATCTCTCATCAACCGTCAATATCACTCATCGCTCTCGCCAGATCCTCTGCACAGCATCCGGTATCCGCACAGACCTGATGAATGTAGGTCTTTGCTGGGTGGCCAACCCTGGCGTGCCCATGTGCTGGTTTTATGAGTTCATCCTCGCTTCTCCAGCAGTGTCTGGCATGTCTTGATCGTCTCACTTTGATTTTTTGTGTGATAGGTGGCAAGTGGCCAAACAGCTGCTTTCATTGTAGGGTGTTGTATCCATGATTTGTTGATTATCGTACAACTTACATCTATTTTTTCTAGTCGCTTCGTTAGGATCAATAATAAACAGTTATCAACAGTAAATATTCACAAACCCCTCCGTACGAGCAGGATGTGACACAAGGTCAATTTTCTAAGCGGAGTTCAACAGTTTTGAATTCAGAGTTTTCCTTCTCCTAGACTGGTTGTCTAACCAATGTTAAAACTCCTAGTTTTCCCTACTATTTACCCGTTGCAGGCGGGAGAGTAGGAGGATGGTTACCCTGGGTATAACATTAAACTGCATCTGATGGTGAGGCTCCACTTCTGGAGCAGTAAACTTTCATTGTTATTATTTCCAGATTCAACTGATCCTGAGTGGTAGTACTTGTTCTAGTCGAATATGTCTGTTCAAAAATGATTCGTGATTGATAGGACCCTGTATAAATAATAACACTCTTAATAAACAGCTAGACAACAACAACAACAACAACAACAATAATAATAATAATAATAATAATAATAATAATAATAATAATAACTTTGAGGTACAGACGGATCACCTAATCCCGGCCAGGAGATCAGACCTCGTGTTGATCAACGAAAATCAAAGAAGAGATCTTTCATCTTGTGGATTTTTCCGTGCCGGCCGATCACCGAGTGTAAGTGAAAGAAAGTGAAAAAATAGACAAATACCTGGACTAAGATATCTGTGGATCATGAAGCTGAAAGTCATGCCAATTGTAATTGGTGCCTTATGAACGATCACCAGGGGTCGGGAAAGGAGAAAGAACTAGAAATCAGAGGAAGAATCGAGACCATCCAGACTACAGCATTGTTGAAATTGCCTGGAATACTCAGAAGAGTCCTGGAGACCTGAAGAGACTTGCTGTCAATCAGCCTCCAATGAACCACCAGCTACGGCATAATAATAATAATAATAATAATAATAATAATAATAATAATAATAATATAATAATAATAAGCTCGGTACGACTGGATTGGGAAGGTGATCGACTGGGAATTATGCAAAAAATTAAATTTTGACCATACAACAAAATGGTATATGCATGAACCAGAATCTGTTCTTGAAAATTTATGGTATAAAATTCACTGGGACTTTGAGATAAAGACGGATTACCCTATCCCAGTTAGGAAACCAGACCTGTTATTGTTTGACAAAAAAAAAAAGAAAGAACGTGTCAACTTGATAGACTTTGCAGTTCCAGCAGATCACAGGGTGAAGCTGAAGGAAAATGAAAAGATGGACAAATACCTGGACCTTGCCAGAGAATTGAAAAATCTGTGGAACATGAGAGTGAAAGTGATACTAATTGTATCATAATATAATATAGTTTTTCTACCCTGAAGTTACAGCGCCTCCTGTGACTGTGAAGTCCGATGTTTGAAAAACATTCTCGACCACAGATGTCGCATTTGAAGGCTGTCCCCTGAAGATGTTGATGTTCCGATGCTTTGGTGCCGCTGCTTTCTTCTAGTCCCCCTAGCTTCGTGGTGTTGCGTTAGGGTGACTCCTGACATGAGCAATCCTCTACGGAGAGTCTGCCGCCACTGAAAGCGGTCCTGAGTCAAATTTTCCCAGCTGGAAGGGGCAATGCCAAAGCATCGGAGATCCTTCTTGCAGACATCCTTGAATCGCAGCTGGGGGCGACCAATCTGTCTCTTACCAGACGAAAGCTCTCCAAAGAGGGTGTCTTTCGGGATTCGTCCATCATTCATCCGACGTACATGACCCAACCATCGGAGACGACGTTGTTTCAGTGAAGAACATAAGCTGATGTATATATGAACGCGCAATATACGTGATTCACTAATCTTGAGGCATAAATAAACCCTAGACGAGTTTACATGCCGTTAAAATCAATCGATCAATCAATCGAATCGTACAGAGACGTTATAGAATAGAAAGAAAAGTTATAAAGAACTTGTATTGTTCTGGTAAGATTGGCTCTCCACTTAAGATATCATCGTTATTCAAAAAAAAATGTCAGTTGTGCAAATCAATTAATTATAGTAAATTGGACACACCTGCCAAGACAGTCGTCTTTATCAATTTTTCCAATAAGCAAACAGACAACGAGACAACCCTTCCCCAACCACCCCAGCGGAATTATATCTAACTAAAAAGAAGAAAAATGATTTACTTAAAATGAAGAAAAGTCTTGTCTTTGAATCATCTGTTTGTTGACCTTGTGAAGATTCAATTTCAAACTGATTCCTTTCACCTAAAAGAGTTAATGTTTGCTCGGTTTCTTTGTTTAAAGACATGTCAAATAGAGTGGGTTATTTAAGGCTGAGGTTATCCTTATAGATAAGGTTAGATATGAACTAACAAACACAGATAGAAAAATAGGAATAGATTTTGTAAATAGATAAATAGAGAGATGTGAAAATAAAGTTTAAAAGGTGCAAGCGCTGGGACTTCCGGGGAGGTTTGCCTCTGTTATAAACCCAGCCATCTCCCTTTAAATCGAAGGTGCATGTGTTGCCTGGGGAGATAGCCCCCTGGGATCAACGCTATTAATTTGTAAGGTCCGGCGGCTGAAGCTCACTGGACCCCGCGTTCGAAACCGGTGTTAGATGTATTTGCCTCATACCCCGCTTGTATGGACTGTGCACAAGACCTAGTTTTAACGTGGGCCCACCCACAAGCCGAAGCTCATGGGTGGGAAAGAACAAAAATTGCGTCGATCCCTTCGACATTCCCCCTCAAGGGGGCGTCTCAGGCGCTGGGCAATAAACCCAGGTATTGCCTGGGGGATAGCCCCTGGGATCGACGCTATTAACTTGTAAGGTACAGCGGCCGAAGCTCACTGAACCCCGCGGTCGAAACCGGTGTTAGATACGTTGGACATACTAATAACAAGCAATTGTATTTATATTTACAACAAAATAGTGATTTACAGTGAGAACGGGAAGGCTAATTTACATATTCATACTAAAAATTGACTTTAATAAATATGCGCTTAGTATTATTGATTTCTAATTGTTTGGTTTTATCTTAATGAGTATGAGCAAAAATCTCAGAGATAATCTTAAAAGAAATCGATTAACAAGAAGAAATAACAGTCGTTTTATTTTTTACTTCATATTTTAAATAAATAGTTGAATTAGGAAAACTTAGCAATGAAAGACAGGAATGATGGAAGAGTAAGTTTCAGTTCTATTTTTCGATTATACCCCGCTTTGTTTCAAATATTTTTATCTGCATTCTAATTTAGTTTCATTAACCTTTCTAATTTGATATAATATTTTATTGTATTAACACTTAAATACGTGCAACTGGAGGGTGCATATATTTGCTTTTAATAATAATTGTGATAAAGATGTCTGTTAGAGAAACATGGAGAAATGCCACATTAACACCAACACTGGGAGGCCTGTGCAGAAGACCGTGCGACCTGGCGACTCCTCGTCAGACAAGGAACGAAAAGGAGCGAAAAAGAGAGGAAAGAAGCCGCCACAGAAAAGAGAGCCAAAAGGAAGGAGAGACAACAGCATCTCCAGCAAGCATCATTATTTGTTTGCAGTTACTGTGTTATATACTTCTCTTGTGTATTCTAATCATCTTTGGTATCTTATGTTCTTCTTCTTTCGTCTGGAACTTTCCATTGGGGACTTCATGTCTGGTCTTCTATTGGAGATTTCTCTTCTATCATAGGCCCTGGGTCATTGGCAATTTTTGAATAAATATCCCAAGACTTCGATTTTCTTTATATCATATTTTATTTCGAAATCCACACCAGACTTACTGCGCAGATTGAGTATGGCAGCGCTTAACGCGACTTGCTCTCTACGTGGTTTGGCCAATACTAACTAACTCTTTCTAATCTTTCTCATTTCTCTACTGATTCTCACGGAATCTAACGGAAAAGAGTTCAAGATGAGTTCAACACGTGTCACTCAATCCTCCATGACATCGTACTCAAAGGCTGCTGGTTGTAATTTCTAACAGCCATTTGGTTTCTACACAAACTGTAAATACAGCAACTCCAGCAAGCATCACTGTTTGTTTGCAGTCACTGCTCCAGAGACTGCTATTCTAGAATTGTTCAGTTCAGCCAAAATGTAAAAAAAGGACACTACGCCATCGTCTTTAGTAGACGGGAGGATGCCAAAATCGTTAGATCAGTCAATGGGCTTGTGACTGTAGAATCGAAGAATTCTTCTAAGAGTGTTTGTGTACGTCAAGCTAAGTGTCAATATGACCAGATGCATTAACAGAGTTCTTTGAGATTATGTATGAAATAAAAAATAAATAAAAATAAACTATTTCTTTCTCTCTTTTGTAAACTCTCTTTTTGTAATATCATACATAGAATTTTGCTCTATAAACTTAACAAACGCAACTTGCTCGATGCCAACAGTGAAAATCGAATCCATTATATGCAAGCCATCAATCAATTTAAGAAATGCTTTTCCATTAGGATATCTTTTTGAAAAAATTTACTTTCTTACCTTCCTTTCCAAAGATCTCTTTGCGAATTCACGTATCTTTATAGCTATAGTGTGAGTGTCTAGCAATGAATAAATATGGAGAGAGAGAGAGAGAGAGAGAGAGAGAGAGAGAGAGAGAGAGAGAGAGAGAGAGAAAACACACAAGTTGACAAAGATATATCTTATTATAAAGGAGATTATGTAACTGTCTGTCTGTATACGAAACTGAGTGTGTTGGCATCCTTCCGCCTACTAGAGACGATGGCACGGTGTCCATTTTTTAAAACTGCAGCTGCGTGAGTGGCTAAACAGACCAATTTTTGAATGGCAATCTCTGGTGCAGTTGTTACATAATTGTTAGTACCCTATGTACAGTTTGTGTAGAAACCAAAATGGCTGTTAGAAATTACAGCCAGCAGCCTTTGAGTACGATGACAACAACACATGAAACTTAGAGAAAGAATTGTTATATAATTCGTTGATAGTCTATGCATCATATAAGTTCTCTAGCTCAGCGGTCCCCAACCTTTTTTTGCGCCACGTATCTTAAGTAGGAATCCTGATATTGTATTTTAAATGCAGATTGCGTTTTCTTGGAAGTCGTAGGCTCTTCTTCTGTCTCCTCATTGGTACTTTTCCCCTTTCCAAAGATGTTTGTTTTTTACTCATTTTTTGTTAGCTTTAAGGATAACGGCTGGTGACCTATCACGTGACCAAGACCTGTCAAGAGGCACAGAAGTCACTTTTCAAAATAAAACATCAAAAGAAAAATTCAAACGTTCAGTGCAGACCTGGTACTTAATGCCCCGCAGCCTGGTACCGGGTCGCGACCCGGTGGTTGGGGACCGCTGCTCTAGCTAGATAAATTTTGAAAATTCAGAATCGGCAGGAGTTGAGAGGAAAATTACCTATACTGTTATGGTTATGATTGACATGTGGTGACTTTTGCTTGATGATACGATTTTTGTGGCCATCCTTAGGCTTCAAGCAAGAGCACTGTCCAGGGGAGTTCCTTTGTGTTAAACAGAGCGCGATCCTTAGTAAAGAAACCTTTGGTTGCTTCTTGGTGTCCCTTGATATTGGGTATGATCCTTTGGTTGGTCCTTGGTGTTCCTCAGTGTTGCATGTCGTCTGTCAATGAGTGCAAATGAACGTCTGTCAATATCAGCGAATAAATACTTAACCAACCACGTATTAGGGCTGTTGATTGGACGAGGTTTAAACCACGTGACCTCGCTTAGTCCATAAAATCTAAGTGGTGGATTACAGCACACCTTATATACAAAATAATCCAACACTTGCTCCCTCGAAAAATGCGCCTGTAGAAGTGTGAGAGAAGTTTTAGGTTGGTTTATTTGCGACCATTTACTCGGCGAGAGAGGGTGTTCTCTCAAGAGTCGCCTCTAACCGTGAGGTCCATGTCTGGGGTTGTTTTAATTAAAGCTCTATAGGAAAACAACAAGTCTTTCTTTAATAATTAAAACCAGAGATGACCAGTCCGAATAAAACAATAAGAAGTAGAATCAGCCTGAGAAAACAGCCCAGAGCTATTGCCAGGATGAAGTAAAAGTAAGAAACCCTCATCCTACCTTAACCTAGTCTCTCTCTCTCTCTCTCTCTCTCTCTCTCTCTCTCTCTCTCTCTCTCTCTCTCTCGCACGCGCGCTAATTACATACCCGATCTTAAGGTGTATATAACATAATTATTTCATTCTAATCTTAACCAGGATTTGAATTCGTTTCGCCTTGTCCATTTTATTTGAAGGTAACCATTAGACGGCACGCCTCTATCAATATATATAAATTTTACCAACACCTCCGCACGTGCAGGATGCGACACAAGGTTAATTTCTTAATTGGAGTTTAACAGGTTTGAATTCGGAGTTTTCCTTCTCCTAGACTGGTTACCTATCCATGCTTAAAGACTCCAGTCTGCCCTGATATTTATCCATAGCTGGATGGAGAATTGGATTCATACCTTTTACCAAGGTATTTGCGCCATGTTAAATGCCAACAGCTTCGTTTAGGAATTGAACACGAA
This sequence comes from Doryteuthis pealeii, assembly GCA_023376005.1. Taxonomy (NCBI): domain Eukaryota; kingdom Metazoa; phylum Mollusca; class Cephalopoda; order Myopsida; family Loliginidae; genus Doryteuthis; species Doryteuthis pealeii. Next base: position 5,259,931 of record CM042174.1, read on the forward strand.
TTGACGAGTCTATTTCCTGCAACTCTAACCATTAGACCACGCGCCTCCAACAATATAATTTACATATAGAAAGAGGAAACAATGAGACACTCATAAATATTTCTAATCTCTATTTAAATAGGCTTATTTTACACCGAACGTGTCAACCCAGCATCGTTGTCTACTGCGTTTTGTCTCGTCAAAAGAAAAACAAACACCACGATTGGAATATATGTGTCAGTCAAAATCCTCCTAAGTATTTCAACTGATCAGTTCTCTCTTTGATTTCTAACATTGCAGAATCGTCTAATTGAATTCATTTGCTGATATAGGCACTGCTTAATATTAGAGAACGCCTTTCAGTTTCTACTTTGAAAGACTGGGATAATTTTTCATTTTATTACCTCACTTAGCAGCGTATTTCGCGCTAAGTCAGGCGGAAAATCGATATACGTACTTTATCAATGTCTCTGTCGAACACTGTTGTCTTGCAAGCCGAGAAGTGGTTCAATTTTCCTTAATCAATCTGTTCCAATCGATGGAAGTGGAAGAGTGACCCGTGCTTACGACTTTAGACGTTCTACAGTCTCATCTACAAGATGGCTGTTTTGAAATCCGATTTTTCAAAAATATCGACACATTCCATGGTTATAAAATATTGATACGTAGAAACAAGAACATTACCGCCCTGTCGGCTGGGCCTGTAGAATACACAGACTGCACCTCTGCAGAGGGGTAAAACTAGCCTCTACCAAAAATGGGGCTACCTGTGTTACATAATTATTAGATTCCTAATATTTATATACAGTAGAGTAGAAATCAAAATTTTCCTTAATCAATCTGTTCCAATCGATGGAAGTGGAAGAGTGACCCGTGCTTTCGACTTTAGACGTTCTGCAGTCTCATCTACAAGATGGCTGTTTTGAAATCCGATTTTTCAAAAATATCGACACATTCCATGGTTATAAAATATTGATACGTAGAAACAAGAACATTACCGCCCTGTCGGCTGAGCCTGTAGAATACACAGACTGCACCTCTACAAAAAATGGGGCTACCTGTGTTACATAATTATTAGATGCCTAATATTTATATACAGTAGTGTAACCACCCTGTCGACTGGGGCGTTAGAATGCACCGATTGCACCTCCCCCAATGGGGCGACCTGTTGGCCGTGGGTGGTGACCCGTGATGCTTAATGATAGAGCCCAGGTGGATGAGCAGTTCATGACATGCAATACCTCACTTTGGCCCTATCTTGGGCTAGACGGGAGGTCGGAGAGGCCCCCTCCGATCAATCGGCTGGTCACGTCAAGCCCTAGCACCTATATGATTTTCCCAACCCTATTGCCCTTATGGCAAGCCCCAACCCCTTTTTATCATATGGATGCTAGAAGGCGGTGGCTGCGGGTCTACATGTCCTGGGAATGACGTTAAACTCTATCTGATGGTGAGGTTCCAGTTTTGGAGGTTTGGGGAATGTGGAGCACCCCTTTATCACCATTGAATACACAGACTGCACCTCTGCAGAGGGGTAAGACTACCCTCTACAGAAAATGGGGCTACCTGTGTTACATAATTATTCGATGCCTAATATTCATGTACAGTAGTGTAGAAATCAAAATGGCTGTTATAAGTTGTAGCCGGTGGCCTTGAAGGATGAGTGACAAGGCTTGACCTCATCCTGGTCCTTTTCGGTGGATACCGTGAGAATCGGTGGATGAGACCCTCTTCCGGTTTAGATTAGAAATAGATTTTAGTCAGTCGGCGAGAAACCACGACGGTGGTGAGTCGTGTATTGCAAGTTCCGACTCGATCTGCGCAGGTAGTCTGGTGGGGGATTTCGAGAATGAAATATGACCTAAGTAAATCGAAGTCTTGTGTTATTATCTAAAAACTACCAATGACACAGGGCTGATAAAGAGAAATCCCCAATGGAAGACCAGACACGAAGTCCCCAAGACGAAGTCCAGACGCTAGAAGAGACCTAGAACAACTATTCTCCTTCCAGTTATGGGTAAATAGTAAGGCAGACCGGGATCTTTTTTGCTTTGTTTTAACAAAACGAAAAATGTGGAAATCCCTGAGCCAAGTTAAGGCATTCTATGTTAATTGTAATGAGGACAACAGACCGAAAAATCAAAATTAAACATATCAGGTCTCATATTAAACATACAGACAAATAATAATTGATTTTTATATAAACTAGCAAATATATGCACCCTCCGGGTGCAAGTATTTAAGTTTTAATATAATAAAATATCATGTTAAATTAGAAAGGCTAATGAAACTGAATAAGAATTCAGATAAAAATATTTGGTACAGAGGGGGTATAATCGGAAAATAGAACAACTTTGAAACTAACTGTTCCACCATTTTCCCTTACTCCCGTCTTTCAGTGGTACATTTCCCTAATTTAACTATTTAGTTAAAATAGGAAGAAAAGAATAAAATTACAGTTATTTCTTTATGTTAATAGATTTCTGTTAAGATTTATCCCCGAGATTTTTGCTCATATTTATTAAGATAAAACCAAACAATTAGAAATCAATAATACTAAGCATATATTTATTAAAATCAATTTTTTAAAGATCAATATGCAAATTAGCCTTCCCATTCACACTGTAAACCGCTATTTCGTTGAATATATAAATATGATTGCATGTTATTAGTATGAAGATATTGTTAACAGTCTTAATGATGTAAAACAATTTTACTAATAATTGAGGTTTAAATAAAAAATAAAATCATGGAGAATGTGGGGTAAATAACAAAGGGAATTGTGACTTGTATAGTAATATAGTTTCGGTTACAGACAGACAAACCCACAATCTCCATTATAATAAGATGTTAACACTCGAATAGGAAAAGCATGGAAGCGATGTTCACACTCGTATAGGAAAGGCATGGTTGGCCACCAAAAAATTATCAGTCATATGGAAATCCGATCTCACCGACAAGCTAAAGAGACGATTCTTCCAGGCTGTGGTTGTGTCGGTACTGCTGTATGGCTGTGCCACCTGGACCCTAACGAAGCGACTTGAAAATAAGCTAGATGGGAGCTGCACGAGAATGCTGCGAGCAGTCCTGAATAAGACATGGAAGCAGCACCCCACAAAAAAGCAACTGTATAGCCACCTGCCCCCATCTCACAAACCATACGAGTGAGACGGACTAGACATGCAGGACACTGCTGGAGACGCAAGGACGAGCTCGTAAGAGACGTACTACTGTGGAAGCCAGCACATGGGCACGCTAATGTGGGCCGCCCAGCCAGGACCTACATTGACCAACTATGTAGGTGTAGGGCCATGGTGGTCTACAGTTATTTCTCCCTCGCTGAGGGGTAGTAGTTCTTTCAGCCATAAGGTCTGAGATGGACGGTTTAAAGTTATACATACTTTGCATACAAATAACTCCGACGATGGTTAAAGGACAAAGACATTTAATATACACAGCACATGGATAACAGTAGATACAACGTACATAGTGAAAGAGTACATATAAAAAGGGGTACACAAATAAAGATAAAGACACATTCATGAATGGTACAGATATACATATATGAGTACAGACATGAGACTAGCGATAGTCCATGCTGTGAATAACTTACAGTAATGTAAGGGGGCGGAGCCCCAACGAGAGGGGTTAGGTAAAATCTACCCCATGTGGCTCGTAGTTGCTGAAACATGTAAAGAGGACAAAAGGGTTTGAATCCGGCGCTTAAATACTATGGTGCCCTAGCGGGCACCAATGAACTAAAAGGGACAGACAACTCCACCAGGCGAACACAACTAACGCTACATAGGGATGCTGGTCGCTGCGCGGAGAAGCTCCCAGAGTCGATGAATGATAGGGAAGGTTGGCGATTGATCGTCATGGATATCCGTACAAATTGCGCGACATGATGATGATGATGATGATGATATAAGAAAATAAAACCCCAGCCAGTCTATTGAAGAAGAAATTTGAAGAAAAAATGTTATATGAAAATTATTTTTTTACTTTATATAAAAGCAGTTATTTAGTTTTAAAATTTCGGTCTGTGTTTGTGAAATAAAAAAGAATAGACGGAAAAAATCAATTGAAAATAGTGGCAAAGTGTAGGAAAGAATTTTTCTATTTTGTCTTATGTTGTATTATTTGTCGAAATTAAAATAATTACCCCTGTAATCATACACAACATAAGAAAAAGCAGTCTCTCCTTATTTTATGACCTATTGTAGTATATAAGTCTTCAAAATGGAAGAAATATACACGTAGAGCCGTTGAATTATGTTACCAAATAAACGTATAGGTCCGGTTTATCTCAATTGGTAGCTCTCTGTCTCTGTCTCTGTCTCTATCTCTATCTCTATCTCTCTATCTTTTCCTCTCTCCCTCTATCTATCTATCTCATTTACTCACTTACTCTCTACCAATCTATATTCTTCTCACTCACTCTTTGTTTATCTATCTATCTAGCTTTAAATAACTTACTGTATATCTATCTATATCTTTCACTCACTCACTCACTCACTCACTCTGTCTATCAATTAATTACACTCACTCATTTTCTCTATCTATCTATCTATCTATCTATCCATCTATTTCATTTATTCACTCCCTCTCTGCCAATCTATATCACTCACTCACTCACTCACTCACTCACTATCTATCTATCTATCTATCTATCTATATATCTATCTCATTTATTCCCCCCTCTCTCTCTCTCTCTGCCAATCTATATCTTTCACTCACTCACTCACTTACCCACTCACGCACTCACTCACTGTCTATCTATCTCATTTACTCACTTACTCTCTACCAATCTATATTCTTCTCACTCACTCTCTGTCTGTCTATCTATTTATCTACCTCGTTAAAAACTTACTGTATATATCTATCTATATCTTTCACTCACTCACTCACTCTATCTATCAATTAATTTAATTCACTCACTCATTGTCTGTATCTATCTATCTATCTCATTTATTCACTCACTCTCTGCCAATCTATATCTTTCACTCACTCACTCACTCACTCACTCTCACTATCTATCTATCTATCTATCTATCTCATTTATTCACTCACTCTCTGCCAATTTATATCTTTCACTCACTCACTCACTCACTCACTATCTATCTATCTATCTATCTCATTTATTCACTCACTCTCTGCCAATCTATATCTTTCACTCACTCACTCACTCACTATCTATCTATCTATCTATCTTATTTATTCACTCACCTTCTGCCAATCTATATCTTTCACTCACTCACTCACTATCTATCTATATATCTATCCCATTTATTCAATCTCTCACTCTCTCTCTCTCCCTCTCTCTCCCTCTCTCTCTCTCTCTCTCTCTCTCTGCCAATCTATATCTTTCACTCACTCACTTACTTACTCACTATCTATCTATCTATCTATCTCATTTATTCACTCACTCTCTATTGATCTATATCTTTCACTCACTCACTCACTCACTCACTATCTATCTATCTATCTATGAGATGGAAAGAACACATATCATAGATAAGAATAGGAAGTTACTAGAAATTTGGTTTAACGCACAACAGATGCTAAAACAATCTCCTTGGTCTAGCGCCAGTGAAAATGGGATAGACTCCCTCGCTGTTTGGCTGATATCGATATTAGGCGGCCCGCCGACTTTACTTTACTTTACTAACAACCTATCAGTTCTTCTCGGGGTCTGGAACCATTTGCGATCTTTTGGGGTTCTTCCTCTCTTTGAATCCGTTGTTAGTTTTTAATTAACGAACACAACACTCGTTTATTTTTTTCAGAGCTCATTTATTTTGCTTTAACCCAAGTAAAATACATTGGATAACAGATACACATCTTGCGTCTGTTCTCTTCAAACACTCGGTCCAGACTCCATCCGTCCGGCTCCTCCAAAAAATTTGAGCAAGATTCCCATTTTCGCACTCTTTCACGCACCATTTTCCCAGTTCGGCCAATGAAAAGCCAATACCAGTGACGTCTATGTCATCATTCACAGTGATTTTTTTGGTGTATCAGCCTTTTGTTTTTTATTCTTTATGTTAAAAAGAAATGGTCTACTAACCGGTAGGCCCAGCTATGCCAATGAATTAGTAAAAATGTCTGAGCCACGGGAACCAGTTTTTAACAACTACTCTGAACGCTGAATGGCTTTAGCATTAACCAACCAGATGTATAGAAGCCCAGGTCTGCGTTTGGCAAAACTCTATTTAAAGCCAGTTTTTCTGCTAGCGTTGTACAAGACAGGTGGCGCATTAGAGTTTGATCATCTCTAATGGTTTCTAACTGGTGAGGGGGTATTATGTTGAAAGACCCGAAACCCCCCAATGATCCAGTTGATAATAACATAACTGACGACGCCACCCATCACAATTTAGTAGCACTGGCGTATCTCCAACACACACGTCGAACAAATTCCAGGTTTATTCCTTTATTGAAATCTTTCAATTTTTCCACATTCATCTCAGGTCAACTCACTTCTGACGTCACATACAGACTTCTAGACATATTATTTAACTGTCTCAATTGACAAAATCGAAGCATTGTACCAAAGTAAAGACACCTGAGGAAGGTCCCGCAGAGTCCGCCTCCTCCAAAAACTTGGGCAAGTTTCCCACTTTCGCACTGTGTCATCCACTCCTTGCACCGTTCTCCGGGTTCGACCAATCAGAAGCCAAGGCCAGTGATGTTTATGTCATCATTCATACGTCGAAGAAACTGCGGGTTTTGTCCATTATTAAGATCTTTCAATTTTTCCATATTCATCTCACGTCAACTCACTGTTGACATCACATACAGACTTACACACATATTATTATATAGTATCAATTGACAATTTTGGCACTGTGTCATGCACTCTTCGCATCGTTCTCCCAGCTCGACCAATCAGAAGCCAAGGCCAGTGATGTTTACGTCATCATTCACACGTCGAACAAATTCTGGGTTTTGTCCATTATTAAAACTAGCAAAATAAAAATAATTTTTGAAAGATACTGCCTGAGGGGATGGTAGAGTGTGTACTTTAACTATGTAAAATCGTCAAATTTATTAAAGGAGTAAAAAAAGAAAAGAAAGAAAGACAATTTGAAATGGAAACAGTTCCGATAACTTTAAATATTATTTTAGAATAAAACAATCTATATATAAATATATAACGTCGGGCGTCTATTTATTGAAACAATGAGAATTGTCTAACGTTGCATGCTCACATTTTGAGTATATCTATTCTATGTTATGACGTTGGATTATGTGTTGGGTAGTGTGACGTAAGCAGTGACGTAATTTTTGTTACAGACAAAAACCAGAAGCGAATCTCCATTATTAATAGATCTTTCAATTTTTCCACATTCGTCTCACGTCAACTCACTGCTGACGTCAAACAATGATTTCCACACATCAATTGATAAAATCGAAACATTGTACCAAAGTATTAACACCCGAGAAAGGTCATGTTGAGTATAACATCACACTTTTCTGTTTAAAAGTCAATTTAAAAAGATGACTAAAGTATAATTTGTGAATATATAATGAAGTTCATCATTTTAACAACATTAATTAATATCCTAATTCTACTTCCTGTAATGAACTTTTTAAACAAAATTTAATTTTCTCTTCTGTAGATTATTTCAGACTCTAATTGAGAAGATAAGAAGCTCGAGAATAAATGTGCCTGTCTCGTTCTTAAACGTGAACACCAGTTATTTCCTATTAATGACTTGATTAGGAGAAATATTTTAATTTACTCGAAATTTAAAAAAAAAAAAAAAACTAAAATTAGCTATTACGAAAAAAGATACATCGTCATTTTGTCACGTCTACGGGTTGTTGTTTTAAAATATTATCGATTTCTTAATTCCAACAAATAGAAATGATAATATCATCGTTTTCTCTGTGTGCTATGCAAATGTTCCTAATGAATATTGCAATATCTCGGCTGTATTGGTCTGTCTGTTGAGTTACAAAACAAATTACATTCGTAATTAGTTTTAAATGAGTTCAATTAACCTTTTTAACCGCAGAATAGAAATAGATTCCGTAATGGAGAAACACATTTCAGTTGACTTTCAGTAAAAATATGCCTGGCACTTTGTAGAAAATATCTGTTTTGGTAAGTTACACAAGTAAGGTTCTGGGCAAGCGTGGAAATAACAGAAAAGAAAGAAAGAAATGAAGAAGAAAAATAGATAGAATGAAAGAATGAAAGAAAGAAGAAAATAGATAGAATGAAAGAATGAAAGAAAGAACGAAAGAAAGAAAATTATATAAAGAAAAAAAATAGATGGAAAGAAGAAATGAAGAAAGAAATAGATAGAATGAAAGAATGAAGAAAGAAAGAAAATAAATAGAAAGACAGAAATAAAGAAAGAAAGAAAGAAAGAAAGAAAATATATATAAAGAAAGAAAATAGATGGAAAAAAGAAGAAAGAAATGAAAGAAAGAAATAAAGAAAGAAATAGATAGAATGAAAGAATGAAAGAAAGAAAGAAAAATAGATAGAAAGACAGAAAGAAAGAAAGAAAGAAAGAAAGAAAGAAAGAAAATATATATAAAGAAGAAATAGATGAAAGAAGAAAGAAGAATGAAAGAAAGAAAGAAATAGATAGATGAAAGAAAGAAAGAAAATAGATAGAATGAATGAAAGAAAGAAGAAAAAGATAGAATGAAAGAAAGAAGAACATATATAGAAAAAAGAAAGAAAAATATAATATAAAGAAAGAAAAAGATGGAAAGAAAAGAAAGAAAGAAAATAGAAGAATGAAAAAGAAAAGAATAGAATGAAAAAATAAGAAAGAAAATAATAGAAAATGAAAGAAAGAAAGAAAGAAAATAGATAGAATGAAAGAATGAAAGAAAGAAAGAAAGAAAGAAGAAAATAGATAGAATGAATGAAAGAAAGAAAGAAAGAAAAATAGATAGAAAGAAAGAAAGAAAGAAAGAAGAAGAAAATAATAGAATGAAAGAAGAAGAAATACAGAAAGAAAATAGATAGAAAGAAAGAAAGAAAGAAAGAAAAAAAGGAAGAATAGTAAAGAAAAAATCAAAATGAAGAATTTGAGAAAGAAAGATAAAATAAAAGAAAGAAAGGGTAGAGAAAGAAAGAAAGAAAGATGAATGAAATAGAGAAACAAATAAAGAAAGAAATAAATAATGAAAAAGAAATGAAAATGAAGAATTTGAGAAAGAATGATAAAATAAGAGAATGAAAGGGTATAGAAAAAAGAAAGAAAGATGAAAGAAAGAGAGAAAGAAAGAAAGAATTGATGAAGAAAAATGAAACTGGAGAATTTGAGAAAAAAGACAAAATAAGAGAATGAAAGGGTATAGAAAGAAAGAAAGAAAGAAAGAAAGAGAGAAAGATAGAGAGAAAGATAGAGAGAAAGAAAGGAAATATAGTGAAAGAAAAAAAGAAATAATGTGGAATATAGAAAGTTTGGGGAAGAAAAAATAAAAGGAAAAGGAAAGAAAAAAGAAGAATTTGAGAAAGAAAGATAAAATAAGAAAAGAAGAAAATATAAAGAAAGAAATAACAAAAGAAAGAAAGAAAGAAAGAAAGAAAGAAAGAAAGGAAATATAACGAAAGAAAAAAGAAGGAATATGGAATATAGAAAATTTGGGAAGAAATAGATTAAAGAAAAAAGAAAGAGAAAATACAGAATTTGAAAAAGAAAGAGAAAATAAGAGAAAATAAAGTCAAGGGTATAGTGTATACTTAGTTAATGTTGTTCAGTGGGTTGGCTTGTTGGCTGGTTGGTTGGTTGGATATTACGGCATGGCAGCCGTTGATGGGTTATTTTAGGCCGATGACACTTTGTTTTATTTATTTTTGATGGGTACTCAATTTTTTAAAACTCAATTTTTAAACACATTGTTTAGAACTCAATTTGTTCTATTTAACTCATAGATGGAACCATCAAAGGTACTATCCCTCCGGATCAAAGTGGACCTGGGAGTAATGGTGATGAATGGGTACTACACATTCCCCATAGTTCCAGAATTAGAACCTCACCACTGCCTTCTAGCACATATATTATAAAAAATGTCGGGGGAACATAAAGGCAATAAGGTTTGGGCAATCATATAGGTGCTATGGCTTGACATGACCAGCCGATTGATCGGAGGTGGCCTCGGCGACATCCCGCCAAGCCCAAGTAAGGGCCAAAGAGGACTTTTGCATGTCATAGATTTCTCAGCCATTAGGGTTCTATCTTTAATTATCCCGGGTGGCCATCAAAAGCCAACAGGTGGCCCTATTGGGGGTATTTTCTCCATCTGCAGAGGTGCAGTTGGTGTATTCTTTTTCCCTGTGTAATTAAGGAGAAATATATATCTACGATGGTGAATCACAAAGTCATGTTATTTTGTTTAGGACAGGTTTTAGCTCCTGAGGTGGCGTGCCACATCTACCATCAGTTCCTCACTTTACGACACAGATCCTTGTTCAACTCATACCCTGAGTGGGCGAAGATCAATATCGAAAATGGAACCTTGTGGTTCCTAGTCCGACGCTCTACCAACTGAGCTACACCGGCCATATATATATATATATATATATATAATATATATATATATATATGTGTGTGTGTGTGTGTGTGTGTGTGTGTGTGTGTGTGAAAATGGAAATTGGAAATGAATCCGACAATATGAGGAAGAATGAATAAAGAAAAGAAAGAACAGAATGGATAATGAAAGATGAATTTAATCAATATCACTTACACATGTGTTTCGGTCAGTTTATCTGTGTGAAAATATTCCGCACGCAGAGAAGATTCAACCTTCATCAGAGTGAAATTTTATTTTGAATATTTTCAAATAAAATTTCACTCTGATGAAGGTCGAATCTTCTCTGTGTGCGGAATATTTTCACACAGATGAACTGACCCGAAACACATGTGTAAGTGATATTGATTAAATTCATCTTTTTATTATCCATTCTGTTCTTTCTTTTCTTTATTCATTCTTCCTCATATATACACACACACACACACACACATATAATATATATAATAATATATATATATATATATATATATTATATATATATTAAACTCCATTTCCAACGAAGATAACCGTTACTCTTAACGTGCCTTCTACTCTATTCCAGGAATTGGATATTGTTTCTTGTGCCACGAGACCCATTAAAATCTACAGCACGAGGGAGGAGATGGTTGCCGTCAAGCAATTCCCATTTCCCTAAAATACGTTCCTCAGAGGAATTCCTCTTAGGAACGAAGCATTCCAAAAGCCTATCGGTTTGCAGTAGGCGTCCATCTATCCAATCCAATAGTGTCTTTACAACCACCGCTTCCCGTGTTTATTACCGTTCGCGTTCTTTATTTCTCTCTTAGTCGTTAAGAACGCCACGCTGTACGATTGTCACTTGACACCTACTTCTGAATTCCTTGACTCAACAATGGCAGTCGGGGGCAGTAAAAATCAACACAGCCACACCAAAGCGTTATCGATCTTTACTTAGGGACGCCGTCCGCCCGCATAACCCACACACGCCAAGACGAAATACAGATGGATATTTTCCCGAAATTTTCATTTCAGTCCAAAACCGCAATAATGGCCTAACCCTAACCACCGACCTCTATCTCCGGTTTCTCACACCCAACTCCAGCCAACACATTACCCACCCTGTCTCTGCACCTTCTCTCACTCTCACTCACCTCTCTTCTCTCTCTCTCTATTATATTATATATATATATATATATATATATATATGTCCTCTTTTTTTTCTTCGTCTGGAACAAACTACCCCCTCTCTCTCTCTCTCTCTCTCTCTCTCTCTCTCTCTCTCTCTCTCTCTCTTTATATATCCTCCTCTACTTTTTTCTCTTCGTCTGGAACAAACTACCCCTCTCTGTCTCTCTCTGTCTCTCTCTCTTTATATATCCTCCCTTTTTTTTTCTTCGTCTGGAACAAACTACCTGTCTGGACCAAAGTCTCCATGACAACTCGATTATTGCCCCCCCCCGCGCTATCGCTGCCGCCGCCCTCTACGTGTCTTGAATGACTTTTCATTGAAGCCTTCTAATACCGACATGGCACTTGTGATATCTACCTGACACACACCTGATATGTCGATCAATGAATCGTCTTAGTCAGTGAACAGTGACTTAAGCATCAATTCACCAATAACTCAAACTGAAAATAGTCATGTCGATGGGGCTTAGAATACCACATCTCTATTATCTGCAGAAGACTGACACCCACCAAATAATAGATGTTACAGGCATGAAACCAAACTAAATCTGTGTGTGTCTAGAGTTTTAGAGCCCTGGATAGTACCCCTGTATTACCATAACTCTCTCGAGAATAAAGTTAGATATTTTTAAGTGTAAAGATTTAATGTGTATTTAAAGGTATTTAATATTACAAATATTGTAAATTCATGCAATGCACATTTATTAGTATTTGATTATATCTATTGATAATGGAGATTCGCTTCTGGTTTTTGTCTGTAACAAAAACGACGTCACTGATTACGTCACACTACCTAAAACGTCATAACGTAGAATAAATACACTCAAAATTTGAGTATGCAATGATAGACAGCCCTCATTGTTTATTTTTTTAAACAAGTTTTAATAAATACATACCTGGTATTAACTATCTATATATAGTTTGTTTTATTTTAATATATATTTAAAGTTATCAGAACTAAGTTTCCATTTCAATTTTTTTTTTACTCCTTTAATAAATTTATGAAACTCTCTGATATTAAATTTTCAATTCCTATCCCCTGAGGCAATATTTATTTTACTATGCCCAGAGGACTTTTTTTTTATTTTGCTAGTCTATAAATAATGGAAATTCGCTTCCGGTTTTTGTCTGTAACAAAAATTACGTCACTGCTTACGTCACATTACCCAAAACATAATCCAACGTCATAACATAGAATAAATATACTCAAAATAAGAGCATGCAACGTTAGACAATCCTCATTGTTTCAATAAATAGATGCCCGGTATTATATATTCATATATAGATTGTTTTATTCTAATATAAAATTTAAAGTTATCGGAACTGTTTCCATTTCAAATTGTCTTTCTTTCTTTTTTCTTTTCTTACTCCTTTAATAAATTTGACGATTTTACATACTTATGGTACACACTCTATGACATTGAATTTTCAGCTCCCATCCCCTCAGGCAGTATCTTTCAAATAATTATTTTTACATCACCCGGAGAGTGTTTTTTTTATTTTGCTAGTCTATTAATAATTGAGATTCGCTTCCGGTTTTTGTCTGTAACAAAAACTACGTCACTGCTTACGTCACTATACCCGAAATCGTCATAATAGAATGAATACACTCAAAATTTGAGCATGCAACATTAGACAGTCCTCATTGTTTTTTAAAACAAGTTTTAATAGATACATCCCCAGTATCATATATTTATATATAGTTTGTTTTATTTTAATAGATATTCAAAGTTAATAGAACTTAGTTTCGATTTCAAATTGTTTTTTTTTTTTTTGTTGTTTTTTTTACTGCTTTAATAAATTTGATGATTTCATGATTTATGGTTCAAACTCTCCGACATTTAATTTTTAACTTCCACCTCCTCAAGCAATATCTTTCAAAAAATTATTTTTACATCGCCCGGAGGGGTTTTTTTTATTTTGCTAGTTACTAATAATATAGATTTGTTTTATGCGTATCTATTAGTATTAATAGTATTATTTAGTGATATTAAAAAATAGATAGATCTATTTCAGGCGGATGTGTTAGTATTTACCATGACAAAGAATACAAATTTATAGCATGGGCATTTATTACTATTCGATAATATTATAAATGATACAGCTTTATTTATTAGTATTTAGTAAAATAACAATGTACGTAGCTTTATCTAATATGTATCTATTAGCAATTACTTACATTACAAACAAATAGAGGTTTGTTTTATATTGATACTTAATGATATAAATAATACAGATTTCTAGTTTAGTGCAAAGGGGATAGACTCCCTCGGTGTTCGACTGATGCCAACAACAAGCCACTCCACAGACTTTAATTTTAATTACTTTTCATAAAGATTCTGAAATTAGCTCCAACATTTCAACAGGAAATTCCATATTATCAAATGGAATTTATACACACGACCAACCAATTCTACTTAGGTTAATAATATACTATTTAATTTTAAAATGGGTTAATTCAATACGTTAATATCGCATGGATCCCCAAAGGGGCTCTTTAGCTTTGGTCGGCAACACATCAGCCAAGGTTAGTGTTTTGGTTTAGGTTGTTTTACGGCATATTAACCTCAATTGGTCCTTTAATGTCGATAAATTCTTGAAACAAAGTCATTCCTAATCGATACTCAATTTTTTCATAAATACATTTTTCTATTCAACCCATAGATGGTAATCTATCAGGTACTACCACTCCGGGCCAGAGTGGACCATGAAGCAATAGTGATGAAGGGATGATCCACATTCCCCAAACCTCTAAATCTGGAACCTCACCATCAGATAGAGTTTAACATCATTTCCAGGACATGTAGACCCTCAGTCACTGCCTTCTAGCACCCATATGATTAAAAGGGTTGGGGCTTGCCATAAGGGCAATAGGGTTGGGGCAATCATATAGTTGCTACGGCTTGACATGACCAGCCGATTGATCGAAGGTGGCCTCTCCGACCGCCCGTCTAGCCCAAGAAAGGGAATTTAACAGGCTGTGAATTCAGAGTTTTCCTTCTCTAGACTGGTTGCCTAATCAAGGTTAAAGAGACCAGTCCGCCGTAGATATATGGTACATGTTCCTGCGTTGGTAATTATACCCATCTTAAACAAAATGGCCTTACTTTTTTACTCACTATCGTAGCTTATAAATGCTCTCATTCGAAGGTGGAACATTGCTATTGAAAGAAATGGTGACTATGTGGAGAAGTAGGGATGTGATCCTCAGAGGACCAGCTTCATTTTGTTGTATAATACATGTTCCTGTATTGGTAATTATACCTGTCTTAAACAAAATGGCATTACTTTTTGACTCACTCATTCGAAGGTGGAACATTGCTATTAAGAGAAACGGTGACTGTGGAGAAATAGGGATATGATCCACAGAGGACCAGCTTCATTTTGTTGTATAATACATGTTCCTGTTTTGGTAATTATATCTGTCTTAAACAAAATAGCATTACTTTTTGACTCACCCTCGTAGCGATTTTATACACATCTTTCAGCTTCCGGTTACATGGAAATTTATCGTCTTATTTAAATCTACACCGCAACAGCGTGAAGTTGTATTTTTTTTATATATATATATCACAGAAAGCTCAGACGAAAATCTACTTTTTTCCTTCGGTCGCCACTGCGAGAAACGCGGCGGAATATTCAACTGTTGAAGATCCGTTTTTGGAAGCGTATTACAAGAAAGTCAGCTCAAGATATATCAGATATTTTCTTTTGGGACTCTTTAATCCTAGCGTGTTGGTAGTTACTTATGCGGGCATGCGCACTTCTGTGATGATAAATAACATTTTTTTTTTTTTTTACCGATCTGTAATCAAATTACGACCAAGGTGCGCTGTACTTACCTACCATGGAATACTGAATACAAAATGGCTAAGATGGAAGAAGAAAAAAAACCCAAAGAAACCCAGACAAAAAAAAAAGAAAAACAGATTTTACTAAAAAAAAAAGAAGTCTTGTTAGTATTTATCTTTAACCAAATGGCAACCATAAATATTTTTCACGACTTGCTCTCCATTTTTTTAACATCTTCCGTTATTTTTTTGTGGATCGAAAATAAAATGATGATGTCCCACCAAAATTCGAGTAAAATATAATATAATAAACATATTCACTATAGTCTAAAATATAATATATTATCATATTTATATATTAACATATTATATTTTTATTATTACTAGCAAATTTATGCACACTCCGGGTGCAAGTATTTTAGTTAATTTTATAATAAAATATATTAATTAGAAGGCTAATGAAACTGAATAAGAATGTAGATAAAAAGATTTGGAACAGAGGGGGTATGATTGAAAAATAGAACACTTTGAAACTAACTCTTCTATCATTTTCCATTACTCCCGTCTTTCATTGGTAAATTTTCCTAATTTAACTATTTAGTTAAAATAGGAAGTAAAGAATAATATTACAGTTATTTCTTCTTGTTAATGTATTTCTTTTCATATTTATCCCCGAGATTTTGCTCATATTCATAAGATAAAACCAAACAATTAGAAATCAATAATATTAAGCATATATTTATTAAAATCAAATTTTTAAGATCAATATGCAAATTAGCCTTCCCATTCACACTGTAAACCGCTATTTTCTTGTATATATAAATACAATTGTATGTTATTAGTATGTAGATATGGTCAACAATCTTAATGATGTAAAACAATTTTATTAATAATTGAGGTTTAAATAAAAATAAAATCATGGAGAATGTGATGTAAAATAATAAAGGGAATTGTGACTTGTATAGTAATATAGTTTCGGTTACATAGAGACAAGCCCACAATCTCCATTATAATAAGATATATATTATTATTATTATCAAAAATAAGTGTATTTTGGCAACATTTTTTCTTTTATACAAGTTTTGATGAATTTATCACAACCTGTGCCCCCCCCCTCCAAAAATCACCACTGCTTTGTTCAAACTACTACCATTCCAAAAACCTACCACTACCAATTGATATTACCTCCCACTAATTCCTTGCTACTACTCGTTCTCGTTAAAAACGAGACATAAAAACCATTCCATCGTTTCCCACCTGAGGATGGCAAAGTGTATTGCCGAAAGCGCTAGTGACGAAACATTCGGTGGACTGTTATACCAGTTCCACCCTGACACCAGAAAGATGGCCCGAAGATTGGAACGGATCAATGAAAGATTTGTCATACAGGAATTGTCTGTTCAATTCAACAAAACTTGTATTATTATTATTATTATCCTATACTAGCAAATATATGCACCCTCCGGGTGCAAGTATTTAAGTTTTAATGCAATAAAATATTGTATTAAATTAGAAAGGCTAATGAAACTAAATAAGACTGCAGATAAAAAGATTTGAAACAGAGGGAGTATAATCGAAAAATAGAACAACTGAAACTTACTCTTCCATCACTCTCGTCATTCATTGTTATTTTTTCTAATTTAAGTATTTAGTTAAAAGAGGAAGTAAAGAATAAAATGACAGTTATGTTTTCTTGTTAATGGATTTCATTTAAGATTCATTTAAGAGATTTTTGCTTATATTCATTAAAATAAAACCAAACAGTTAGAAATCAATAATACTAAGCATATATTTATTAAAATCACATTTTTAATATCAATATGCAAATTAGCCTTCCCATTCACACTGTAAACCGTTATTTTGTTGTATATATAAATATAATTGCATGTTGTTAGTATGTAGATATGGTTAACAGTATTAATAATGTGAAACAATTTTTATTAATAATTGAGGTTTAAATAAAAATAAAATCATTGGGAATGTGATGTCAATAATTAAGGGAATTGTTACTTGAGTAGCGATATAGTTTCGGTTACAGACAGAAAAACACACAATCTCCATTATAATAATAATAATAATAATATATATATATATATATATATATATATGTGTGTGTGTGTGAAGAAAAGGAAGTGAATCCGACGGTATGTAGTATATTAAGAAACAATGAAAAAACACAGGTTTAAATGAGTTAAGTGGTGAGTTTATTGGCCGACGCTGCAGTGTTTCGATCTATTCAGGGCATTTGTTGGTATATGGAAGGTAATACGAATTTTTTATCACAGAATAACGAGAAAAGCGAGTGGTAGTCCTTGTTATTCAATTTTAAACAGACTTAATAACAAGGACTACCACTTCTGTGATAAAAATTTATTATTACCTTCCGTATACCAACAGATTCCCTGAAGATGATCTAATTAATAGATCGAAACACTGCAGCGTCGGCACTTAACTCATCTAAACCTGTGTTTTTTCATTCTTTCTTCGTATGTATACACACAAACACACACACACACACACACACACATATATATATATATATATATATATATATATATATATATATATATTCTTTGGTGGGGTACCAAGTTTCTTGGTAAAAGGGTCATTCTAAGCAGGTTCGTTTCTCTAACAGTGTGTAACTGCAGAGTACAGGTCCCGGATGAGAGCTCAATGTTTGATTTGATAAACAGAGCAAATTAATTAGTGAATAAAAAAGGCCTTAAATACCGGAGGTATCGTGATTATTGACCATTTCCACTCGTGGGTATCTGAGGCCCACCGAGTTTCGTTAGATCACTTCTTTATTCAAACTGGCAATATATATAATATATATATATATATATATATATATATATATATATATATTATATATATTATATATATATATTCTAGCTGATCTTTAACAATGCTGTTGTTAGCATGGTCTCAATGCTTCCTCTCATTTCGAATTCCTCTTGTCTCTTTACTAAACTTTTGGTGACTGTTCCAAGTGCCCCTACTACAATTGGTATCACTTTCAATCTCAAATTTCAGGGTTTTTCAATTCTCTGTCAAGTTCCATGTATTTGTTTAACTTTTCGTTTTCTTTCATTTTCACACTGCAATCTGCCGTGACTGCAAAATCTACCAATTGACAAGTTCTCTTTGTTAATCAATACTATATCTGATCTTCTAGTTGGCATAAAGCGATCCGTCTTTATCTCAAAGTCCCTAAGTCTCAACGACAGATTATTTTTCTCTAATATGAGTCTCCTTGTGACTTTAACACACCAGCTCTAACTGGTGGGCTTTCACTAATATGCTATAGCGTTACCTGATCGATTTAAAGGAGTGATGACGTAATTATCCCGCCCTGTCGGCTGGGGCGATAGAATGCACCGACTGCGCCTCTGCAGAGGGGTAAGACTCCCCCAATTGGGCGACCTGTTGGCCGTGGGTGGCGATCCGTGATGCTTAAGGATAGAACCCATGTGTTTGAGCAGTCCATGACTTACAAAACACCACTTTGGCCCTTTCTTGGGCTTGACGGGCGGTCGGAGAGCCCCCCTCCGATCAATCGGCTGGTCACATCAAGCCCTAGCACCTATATGATAGCCCCAACCCTATTGCCCTTACGGCAAGCCCCAACCCTTTTTATCACATGGGTACTAGAAGACGGTGGCTGAAGGTCTATATGTACTGGGAATGACGTCAAACTCTATTTGATGGTGAGGTTCAAGTTCTGGAGGTCTGGGGAATGTGGAGCACCCCTCCATCACCATTGCTCCCTGGTCCACTCTGACCCGGAGTGGTAGTACCTGTTAGGGTCCCATCTATGGGTTAAATAGAAAAACATGAGTTTATAAATAAAAATTGATTATCCATTAAGAATGAATTTATTTAAAAAAATTGTCAGCATTAAATAACACAACGTGGTTCGTGTGCCGTAACAAAAAATTAAATGTATGCCTATCTTTTTACTGCTCAACTATTATCTTGGCTGGGATCTGGTTGTTGGTCTCTTGCCTAATCTGTTTTTGTGTGAATGGCATTCTCACTCTTTGAGTCTGGAACAACATGGGAATCTCTTGAGGATATCTTGTCTTGTACCGTTCAAAGCTTTTAATAACAAATTAAAGACGTTGTTGTTTTTCTTTATTGCGCTCATATTTTATTTTATTCCAAGTATAAATGCCCTGAGAACAGATACTCATCTTACGTCTGTTCCCTTCAAGCATTCAGTCCAGACATCTCATCACTGTCTCTTTCTCTCGCTCTCTTCCTTGCCTTGAGCTGACCAATCAATAATCAACAGGTAACTTTTCATAAGTCATACCAAAAATTCTAGAAACTTTCCACTCTTATCTAAACGTAACTTAATTTTAGGGATTTTTCTCACGTTGTTTTATAATCCTGGTGGCACCAATCCTACATATATATATAATATATATATATATATATATATAATATATATATATATATATAAACTTTCAAATAAAGAAAGACTTAACAAACCGTCATTCCGTAATAATTTATTTCGACCAGAAACTCAAAAAGCTTTTAAAATGTATATTTTTCTTATTTAAAAATAAAATCCTTAACAGCCAGCGTCTTCAGACGGATTTATAAAATAAAGGGATTCACCTCAAGAAGTGTTAATACAACCAGAAAATTCACAAAATTTAGGTCAGACAGCAAGTATAGATTAAAATTCTATATATATATATATATATATATATATATATATATATATATATAAAATTTAGGTCAGACAGCAAGCATAAAATCAAAATTCTTATATATATATATATATATATGCCAACCATTCCGCACGAGCAGGATGTGACACGAGGTCAATTTCTTAAGCGGAGTTTAACAGGTTTTAATTTATTTTTCCTTCTCCTAGACTGGTTATCTAGTCATAGCTAAAGAGCCCAATTAGCCCTGCTATTTACCCATAGCTGAAGGGAGACTAGTTGGATGCATACCTTTCCCAAAGTTATCAGCGCCATGTGAAATGCAAACAGCTTCGTCCAGGATTTGAACTCGGGTCGATGAGTCCATTACCAACGACTCTAACCATTACACCACGCGCCTCCACAATCCTGCACATAAGTCCAAAACTTTTCTAAGTGTCCTGATTGATTTTTATCAGTGCTTTGGTCTAAATGGTCGCAATATTACATTGTTCAAAATAACAAAAAAGGCAACCCCATTATTTTGATAGCAATGGCTGCCACCTGACTTCGTGAAAAATATATACATTATGGGCGGGAAAAGTGACTGCGTTTATATTGGTGATTGGAAAGTGTCAGTGGTCTGTAGACGGCTAAGCAGCAGTCTGATAGAAAATGAATAAATTTGGTATATTTATTAGAAACTGGGGAAGTATAAATGAAAAACATTATCTGCGCGGGAATAGGAAGTTATTATTAAGAATCGGATCTTGGACAATAAAATAAAAAGATAACAGCAGGAAGTCGTGTTACTACAGAAATCTATTATTATTATTATTATTATTATTATTATTATTATTATTATTATCAATAATAATAATAATAATAATAATAATAATAATAATAATAATAATAATGAGAGATTTCTGTTTATCATTATCATTATTATTATTAATGATAATAAAAATAAAAATTATTATTATTAATAATATTATTAATAATAATAATAATAATTATTATTATCATTAATAATAATAATAATAATAATAATAATAATAATAATAATAATAATAAACAGAAACAGAAATCTCTTATTAATAATAATAATAATAATAATAAGTATTTATTATTTTATTATTATTATTATTATTAATTAATAATGATAATATAATAATAATTTTATTATTATTATTAATGATAATAATTATTATTATTAATATTATTATTAATAATAATAATGAAAAGGATAATCAGAAATCTCTGATGGCAATACCTCTTCCCTCTTTCTTTCTTTCTTTCTTTCTTTCTTCTTCTTCTTCTTCTTCTTCTTCTTATTATTATTATTATTATTATTATTATTATTATAGTTGTTGGATTTATTTTTTACCTTTACTATCGATTTCTTATAATCTCTCACCAGGTAAAACAATTATTAATGTATTTATCTGTCTCTTATTAAATCATACCTAGGACTCCGACTATTACTGGCACGACAGTAGTTTCAACTTACCATATTTATTCAATTTCTTTTTCCAGGTCTTTCTCCTATTTTACAAACACTACAAATCCGGTTTTAAATGTTGGTGTAATCGTTAGCAAACAGGTAAATAGCGAGTTCAATCTTCGTTGGAGTCCCTGTATCTGCAACCATATGTCACATCCTATCCGTGACTAACGGGTTGAGTATATAACTACTACTCTGTAAATCAATTACAAAATATAACACCTTGAAATCGCTGGCGTTATAGAAACTTATAGGGATAGAAGCTTATAATGGAAGCGCGTGGTGTAATGGTTAAAATCATGGGAAATGGACTCGTCGCCCCGAGTTCAAATCCTGTATGTGGCAATTGCATTTCACTTAGCGCTAATAACCTTGGGAAAGGTATGAATCCTACTCTCCCACCAATTATGGATAAAAATAAATAAATAGTAGAGCAGACGGGGCTCTTTAACCTTGGTTAGGCAACCGGTCTAGGAGAAGAAAAACTCTGAATTCAAACCTGTTGAACTCCGCTTAAGAAATTGTTACATCCTGCTCGTGCGGAGGGGTTGGTATATATATATATTTTTAGGAGGCGCGTGTTGTAATGGTTAGAATCGTAGGAAATGGACTCGTCGAGCCGAGTTCAATTCCTGGACTAAGTCGAATGCATTTCACATGGCGGTAATACTCTTAGGAAAGGAATGAATCGAATTCTTCCTCCAGATTTGGGTAAATAGCTGGACAGACTGGGTTCTTTAACCATGGCTAGGTAACCAGCCGGATTTTAACCATTACACCACGCGCTTCTATTAATATATGTCGATGGAAGGTACGTCGCATTCAGAGCTGGAGATAATATATCCATTTCAATTCTGTCTTGAACATAATATTAACAGATGCCATGGAATTAAAAGAAGAAATCTTACAGAGACTTGTAATTTTGTTTTTTTGAATGAAGAAGCAAAAAAAAAAAAAAAAAAAAGAAGAATTTTCCTGATTCATTCGTTGAATCTCAGTTTGGTACGAGCAGCTGTGTTTTAGATGAATATTCCAGGAAAAAAAAACGTCTTTTCAACGAGACATCGCTCGAAGATAACGTAACAGATAATTAAAAATCTCATTTCCTGTATGAATATACAAATAAATATATAAATAAATAGTTAAAACGTCAAGGATGGAATCCAGCTGTAATTTTTTACACATCACTTCACACCGTTGGAATCAAATGTTCGATGATATTACGGGAAAAATCGTGTATTACTGTAGACGAGGGGTGTTAAAAAAATAATGGGACTAAAGATACATTTACCAAGACATGAAGTAACACTGAATAAAATGTTTCTCCAAAATATAACATTCAATACACTGTTTCGAACGATTGGTAGTACCAATACCGGCCCTCGCCAACTCATCATAAAATCATGGCGAATGTGACGTAAATAACTAAGGGAATTGTAACTTGTAATATAGTAGTAATATAGTTTCGGTTACAGACGGGAAAACACACAATCTTCATTATAATAAGATACTAGAAGGCGGTGACTGAGGAACTTAATGTCCTGGGTACGATGCTAAACTGCATCTAATGGTGAGGTTCCATTTCCTGCTCTCTAGTAGTATTACTCCCAGGTTCTCTATGACTTGGAGTGGTAGTACATGTTAGGGTCACATTTTTAGGAAAATTGATAAATTTTGAGTACCCATTAAGAATGAATAAAACAAAAAGACTTTTGTAGGAACATTTAAAACTAATAATATAACATTGGGAGGTTCTTTATCTTTACTAGCAATATCAAAAACACCCTCCGGGCGATGTAAAATAGATTTTTGAAACATATTGCCTGAGGGGTGGGAGTTAAAAATTCAATGTCAGTGAGTTTGTACCCAAATTTCAATTTGTTCAAATTTTGAGTGTATTTATTCTATGTTATGACGATTTTGGGTAATGTGACGTAGTTTTTGTTACGGACAAAAACCGGAAGCGAATCTCCGTTATTAATAGTTATGTATCACTTTTGTTTTAGCACCTTTGTTTCTTGGTCTTAAACTTTGATCTTATATCTCCTAACTTATCGATTACAACGGCATATTTTGCAAATAGGTGACTGGAAATCGAGAATTGGCTCCACTTGTATATATTTTGGCTAAAGATGTAGCGACTAATTTACATGGGTGTTCAATAATTACTGTTACATACTCATACACATATAACCATGTTGCGTATATACACAAGTGTTCTTTTACCGAAGAGAGGGGAGAGAGATAGACATAGGTAGACAGAGAGATGCATATGCATTTTGCATTACTTACTTCTTTGGCCAGTCGTTTCTATTCTTTCTCTCCATGTTGAATTCTATTTCTAGATTCTTGTTGGCTGTTCGTCTTTGATTCATTCCTTCTTCTTGGTCAGTCTTTTTGCCAAGACATTCATCAAGCAAGAACACCATATTATATCTTTAAACTTTTATTGCTTAAACTTCTTCTTCTAACTAACACAACGCGCGTGTGCATTTGATCCCAGCTGAGGCAGACATGCTTTCTGCCTGACGTCCAAGCTGGAACTGAGGGTTAACTCGGTCCCACGTGACTTCACGTATTTCGCGGGCTTTCTGTAATATTCCATGGAAAGTCCCGCCCGTGATATGAAAAGAGCCAATCCCTTCAGAAATACAAGGGGTTGACAATAATCTATGCATAGATTATGTAACATAACGAGACTAAAGCTACATTTACCAAGACGGGAAGTTACACCGAATAAAATGTTTCTCTAAAATATAACATTCAATACACCACTCCTAACGATTGGTAGTAGCAATACCAGCCCTCGCGAACTCAACGTATGAGTATCACGGGGATCAGGAGATGATGCTAGGTGTTGTGCTCCACCTCAGACCACAAAAACCATCTCCTTTGTCTAGTACTGGTGAAAAGGGGTTAGACTCCCTCACTGTTTGGCTGATACCGACTTTAAGCCATCCCGACGACTTTATGTGGATCACCCCTTCATCACCATTGCTTCCTGGTCCACTCTGGCCCGGAGTGGTAGTACCTGCTAGGGTCCCATCTATGGGTTAAATAGAAAAATGTGTTTATAAAAATGAAATTGAGTATCCATTAAGACTGAATTTATTTCAAAACTTTATCGGTATTAAATGACCCACTGAGGTTGATATGCCGTAAAACTAACCAAACCAAACCAAACAGACAGGAAAACACACAATCTCCATTATAATAAGATATATGCCTCACCTTTGTTTTTAGCACCATTGTTTCTTGGTCTTCAACTTTATCTTATATGTTTCAACATCGATTATAAAGTAAAAGTAAAGTCGTCGGGGCGGCTTAAAGTCGGTATCAGCGAGGGAGTCTATTCCCTTTTCACTAGCGCTAGACCATGGAGATTGTTTTGGCGTCTGAGGTGGAGAGCCACACCTACCATCAGCTCCTTACTTTACCGCACAGTTCCCTGTGCTACTCATACACTGAGTTGGCAAGGGCCGGTACCGAACTAGGAACCTTGTGATTTCTAGCCGGACGCCCTATCGACTGAGCTAACCCGAACGGCATATTTTGCAAATAGATGAGGGAACATTGAGAATTTGTATATATTTTGGCTAACGTTGTAGCGACTAATTTTCATGGTATAATATAATTATTTCTTTTCTTGTTTGCTTACGTACTTTCATTCTTAACACTAGTACAAAATTTAAAAAACGCCCTCCGGGCAATGTAAAAATAAATTTTAAAAACATATTGCCTGAGGGGTGGGAGTAAAACATTCAATATCAGCGAGTTTGTACACTAAGTAAGTAATATCATCAAATTCATTAATGGATTAAAAAATAAAACAATTTCAAATGTAAACTTTAGATATGTATTAAAATAAAACAAACTATACATGGATATATAATACCAGTCATGTATTTATTAAAACTTGTTTTAAAAAACAATGAGGACTGTCTAATGCTGCATGTTCAAATTTTGAGTGTATTTATTGAATAAATACACTAAAAATTTGAACATGCAAAAAATCGTAGAATAAATTTTATTCTATGTTATGACGATTCTGTGTAATGTGATGTAAGCAATGACGTACTTTTTGTTTGAGACAAAAACCGGAAGCAAATCTCCATTATTAATAGATACTGTTGTATTGCGAGGTTGATAAAGATACACAGAAGAATTGTGTGCTTAATACATTTATTAAGCATCCGGTGCCAAATGGATACATTTCAGATTGATTCTATTGCAGAAGGCATGAAACCAATATAATATGCTTTCAATTAGGGAATATGTCTTTGTTGTATCATGAGGGGGGGATATATACAGAAGAATGGTGTGCTTAGTACATTTATTAAGCACTAGCATTCACTGCTAAACGGATACATACAAATATAGAACAAGACAAAACTTACACTAAATAGAAGAGTATAAAATGTGGTATAACAAAACGCAGTGAAGTCAGTCGGAATATTACACTGGTTTACAAAGAAATTGAGGCAAGCCCAAAAATAGCTGTTATAACCTAATTTGGGGGTGCTGAATTCAGATTTGAAATCCGTTTTTACTCATCACCTCTAGTTTTCTAGATATGCATACTGTACATTTTGTACACATACTGTACATAAAGGTGTATATGCATTCAGGGATACTTTCTAATATTGTGTGACTTATGTCTTCTTTGTTGTTATTATGCAATAAATGTAAGTGATAGCATTACATTGTATATATATACACTTATATATCAAGACAGATTTTGGCAGTTAAGCGTAGCCAACACGTCTCAATCAACAGCGAACATCGCGTAAAGGGGAATCCTCTGGTTGACATGAATAAGGTGATTCTTCCTCCTCTTCACATCAAGCTTGGTTTGATGAAGAATTTCGTGAAGGCCATGGACAAAAATGGTGCTGCCTTCCAACACTTGTGTACTGTGTTCCCAGGTCTCAGTGCTGCTAAGCTCAAAGAGGACATCTTTGTCGGACCTCAGATCCTAGAATTGCTGAAGGATACTGATTTTGAGGAGCTTCTTACCTTAAAGGAACTGAGAGCACGGGAAGCATTTAAGTCAGTCTGTAGTGGCTTCCTGGTACACAAGCGTACCAAATTACCAAGCCTGTATTGAGAAGTTGAAAAACTGAAAAGGAGTGATAATAATAATAATAATAATAATAATAATAATAATAATAATAATCCACTGGGAATTATGCAAAAAATTAAATTTTGACCTCACATCAAAATGGTATATGCATAAACCAGAATCTGTTCTTGAGAACGAAACGCACAAAATTCTCTGGGACTTTGAAATAAAAACGGATCACCTTATCCCAGCAAGAAGACCAGACCTAGGTGTGATAAACAAAAAAGAAGATCTTGTCAACTGGTGGATTTGCAGTGCCAGCAGATCACAGGGTGAAGCTAAAGGAAAATGAAAAAATGGACAAATATCTGGACCTTGCCAGAGAACTGAAAAAGTTATGGAATATGAAAGTGGAAAGTGATACCAATTGTAGTTGGTGCACTTGGAACAGTCCCAAAAGGATTAGAAAAGTGTTTGGAAAGTTTGGATATCAGAGGAAGGATTGAAACCATTCAGAACACTGCACTGCTGCAATCTGCCAGAATACTCAGAAGAGTCCTGGAGAACTGAGGAGACTTGCTGTCACTCAGACTCTAGTGAAAGGCCATCAGCTAATGCTGATGTGAAAAACTCAAAAGGAGTGAACAATAATAATAATAACTAGCAGTACTTGTGGATATGCCACAGTATGATACTTTGATGATTACAACGTCTGATATGTTTACTTAATAGCTATTACATATAGTTCAATATGCAAAAAGCATACTAATCTTGATTTAACCCTCTCTCACCCTAACTTTAAATAGAGCTTATAAAATAGTTACATTGTTTTACCAATAAAAAATCCTGGAATAGAAAAAATACTTTTATCCGGTAAAATTTATATGTCACACAGTTTGAAATAATTTTGTTGGGAAAAATTGTCGAAGAAGACAATAGATCATATATTTTCGAATAACACGATCCACGACCTGCGACCCACGTCCCCAAACACTGTCACACACATTGCTAAATTGCAAAAGGTCACAGACGTGATGAATTGGGAAAACGCTTTAAGACGAACACATTGTCGCTTTCATGACAATGGGTGTGAAAAAATAGCATTCTTTGTTGCCATCTTAATCTTTATAATTATATAAATGGTTTATTCAGGACAAGGAACGTTGTTTTGTTTTTAACACAAAGAAACCTATTTTACGAGTGTGAGTCAAAAAGTAATGCTTTTTTGTTTAGGACAGTATAATTACCAACCCAGGAACACGTATCATATATCAAAATGAAGCTGGTCCTCTGTGGATCACATCCCTACTTCTCCTCATAGGTGAGACAAAAAGTAATATTTTGTTTAGGACAGATACAATTACCAACACAGGAACATGTATCATACATAAAAATGAAGCTGCCCCTCTTTTGATCACATCCCTTACTTCTCCACAGTCACCGTTTGGCCTTTTTCAATCCCATGCCTTTTTCTGCCTTGCTCCTTATAGGTTTCTTCTATCTGAAGCTATTTTAAGTGTTTTAATTTCCAAAGAGCGACCATCACAGAGTGGATCACATCCCTACTTCTCCACATAGGTGAGTCAAAAAGTAATATTTTGTTTAGAACAGGTATAATTACCAACACGGGGACATGTATCATACATCAAAATGAAGCTTGTCCTATGTTGCTCACATCCATACTCCTCCACATAGGTGTATCAAAATGTAATGCCATTTTGTTTAGGACAGGTATAATTACCAACACAGGAACGTGTATCATACATCACAATGAATCCGGACCTCTCTGGATCACATGCCTACTTCTCCACGTAGTCACCTTATCTCTAAATAGCAATGTTCCACATTCGAATGAGACCATGTATCCCTGTCCCGTAAAATTCTGTTGACTCTTTTATTATTCCAGTGAGGATAAATCTGTAGTGAAGAAGTGGCCCAAAGAACAATCATAATAGTCACCGTTTCTCTCATTAGCAATGTTCCACCTTCAAATGAGATAATGTATCCTTGTCCCATAAAATTCTGTTGACTGTAGAATTATCATACTGTGCTATATCCACAGGTACTGCTCGTTATCTTTTATTACAAAACATTTGTTTTGCAGCCAATTTCGTTCCCACTTTTTACAATGCTTGTAATGAATGCACGTCCCGTGTTTTTTTTTGTTTTTTTGTTGTTTTTTTTGTGGGGGGGGGGGCTTTTTTAAAATAGATTTCCTCCTGGAAATTGAGAGTATATGTATTCTTTTTGGAATTTACATAAGTAATATTACTTTTGGAGTTTGTATGGTCCAAGATTCAATGTTTTGAGCGATATTACACACTCATTCTAAATCAATCATCATCATCAAGTCGCGCTGTTGGCACGGATATCCATGACAATAAATGCCATTTTGTTTAGGACGGGTATGACTAGTATAAAATGACCTGGAGTTAAATTCCTTAAACATTTGGGACCATATGACACTTTAAGCACCCCTTTTGCGATCTCCATTCATAAGGACATGTTTTTCATTTACACCGGATTAGGGTTAGGGGTTAGGTTTATGCTTTTTTTTTTAATCTAAAAATCGCCTGTTGATAAACAACCGGATTTCGACGGTGTAGATAAAAAAGTATGTCCTTATGAATTGAGATCGCTAAAGGGGTGCCGAAAGATCAATAGGTCCAACTTTTGAATTAAATTCACACTTTTTATAATGCTTGTTAAAATAGTGAATGCAAGTCCCACGTTGTTTTTTTTTTGTTTTTTTCTGTTTTGGGGGGTGGTTAATTTCTGTTGGGAGGTTTGTTTTGTTTTTGTTAGTGTGCCTGAAATAGTCTTGTGTTCTTCATTTATCTTCATTTTCACTTTCTTTGGCGCGATCAATTTTTTCAATAAATCTCTCCGACTTTCACGTCTTCGCTCTTTGTTGTCCCACATATAATTTGCACCCAGTTTCTTTTGTTTTCGTCTTTTGTATTTTCGAAAAGGGAGAAAAAAAGATACATTCTAATTTAAAGTAGAAAGGTGATAATTTTACTTCTTCGCCCCAAAAACCTGATAATTGAATCTTCTAGAATAGTTCCGCGGTCAAAAAAATATATATATACACAAGTCTATTTATACCAATTTATACCATGTGTCTCCTTAAAGAACAGCGACATCAGGTATACAGTCATTTACCTACCATCTCACGAACCATCGAAATATACGAACAATACTTGCTGGACACACAGGAACACACTCATAAGTGACGTTCTCTTGAGGATATCTACATCGACCACTATATTATAAAACACACACACACACACACACACACACACACACACGATATATATATATATATTATATATATATATATATATATATATATATAAGTTGGCCAGAAAGCTTGAAAAGATCATCAAGAAAATTGTTAAACAGGAAACGTGCCTTTTGTTTAATTCATTATATATATATATATATATATTATATATATATATATATATATATATATATATATTAATAAGTCACCCACAGACACGTGTTTCGGCGTTTCACGCCTCTTCAGTGTGGCCAGACACAACTATCTTTGGGTAGGGTGGAACTCAGACTGACCGCATGGTAGTCCAATATCTTATCCCCTCGCCCACTGACAGTTGATTCGGTGACTGGTGAGTTTAAACTATTAAGTACATAGGAATGTTTATGTATTTTACGGTCACTGAGAGATCAAATTTCCGGGGAAATGATCATTGCTTATTTGCTTAGTAGTGAGAGTTAATTTAAATTACCAATTAGAGAGCACATTACCAAATTTATGGGAGCATAGTTAGATAGATAGATAGATAGATAGAGAGGGAGACAGACAGACAGACAGACAGACAGAGAAAGAGGGAGAGTAAAGAATGGACAGATAGATAATAAACAGGTAGACAGATAGATAGATAGATAGATAGATAAAGAACAGCCATAGATAGATTGATAGAAAGATATACGAAGAACAGTGATAGATAGATAGATGGATAGATAGATATAAAGAACAGTGATAGATAGATAAATAGTCAAAGAGCAGTGTTGTTCGACCGGCAAAAATATAATACATCAGCTCTCTCCGTATAATGGATGTCATATAGAGGACCTGCCAAGAGCAAAGGATGATATATATATAACACACACAGACATACACACACTATATATATATATATATATATATATATTATATATATATATATATATTAAAGAGAGAGACAGACAGACAGACAGACAGAGACAGACGGACAGACTGACAGATAGATAGATAGATTGAACAATAGATAGATAGATAGATATAAAGAACAGTGATAAATAGTCAAAGACCAGTGTTGTTCGACCGGCAAAAATATATATATCAGCTCTGTCCGTATAATGGATGTCATGTAGAGGACCTGCCAAGAGCAAAGGATGATATATATAAACACACACAGACATACACACACACACTATATATATATATATATATATATATATATATATAAAGAGAGAGAGAGACAGACAGACAGAGACAGACGGACAGACAGACAGACAGATAGATAGATAGATAGATAGATAAATAGATATGAAGAACAGTGATAGATAGATAAATCGTCAAAGAACAGTGTTGTCCGACCGGCAAAAATATATACATCAGCTCTGTCCGGATAATGGATGCCATGTAGATGACCTTCCAAGAGCAATGGATGATAGGGTTGGATGGCGAGAGAGAAAGAGAGTCAAAGGAATCCGTGCTGTGATGATACCGCAAAGAATCTTGTGGGATGTATGACCCGTTGTACATATAAATCACATAATGAATAGGCAGAGCGTATCATTTTTAGTAAATAGTGTATTTTGAAAATAACTAAAGAAACACAAAAATTTCATAAAGGAGAAAAGTACTATTACCAAAAGAAAAAAGAAAAAGAAAGATCTTTTAGAGATAAAGAAAAACGAATGACTTCCGGAAAGAAAGAAATAAGAGCAAGAAAAAACAAACAAACTAAAAACAAACATAGAAAGAGAAGGAAAAGGATATTTGCAAAGAAAGAGCAGGGGCAGGCAAGAGGAAAGACCCGCTCCCTTCTATTGACTGAGTTGGTCTCCTCCTTCCACAAGATTTTGTACATGGCCACGTTTATTGAGCACCCAGGGAAGATCGACCTCATCACCCAGCAGTTATTGAAATGAAAATCTAGTTTGTTAACTAATACTCCTTAAGAAAATTAAATGTAATTTATATTTGACATAAAGTAATAAGTACGGGGCACCCAGTTAGAGTCGAACTCACTACTCAGCAGTAATTGATATGAAAGTCTAGCTTGCTAGATATTGTAATTTGGTTCTTGAGTTTTAAGAAACCGGAAGTTTCAATTCCATCATCGCATAAGACAAACGGAAGTACCGGTCCCGCCATTGTGTAAGACAAACGGTTGAGAGACAATGGGTTGATAACAGACTCTGAATCTTAACAACACACTGTCATATTGAAAATAAATGACCGTTTTTGCCCAGGAATTTTTGGAAAACCTTTTTAAAACCTGGGTGGGGGGTGTCAAAGCGTGGTATGAGAGCGCAGTCTGTGTTCGGGCCTCGCCTGTATTTGCCGGGGCTGCATGTGGCTCGCAGGCCGCTTGTTTGACATGCCTGACATAAGGGATATAACTATTTCTTGTTTTCCTTTCAGAACTGTAGAATAAATATCATATTCACCTTCACAGGAAGGCTGTGACTAGCGTCCAGTCACCAGACAAAAATAAAAGACAGAGTGTAACTGAATATACTCTGTACCAACTGAAAAGACATGGTTTTAGTGTGTATATTTGTATCTGTATTTACTGAACACTTGATTATGTCTGCTCAGTTGCTATAGAGTGTATTCAGTTACTCTCTGTCTTTTTTGGTCTGGTGACTGGACGCTAGTCACGGCCTTCCCGTGAAGGTTCGTATGATGTTTATTCTACATCTCCTCTTCCTCCCCCACGTTGCGATGTTTATTCAACAACAATGACGGCAACATTTCTTTCTACTTCATCAAACAAAGTATGGTCGGTGTAATCGTTTGACAGTTTATTTTTCGGTGAGCTGATCACGTGTTAATGTCAGACCTGAAATCGAACCCTCTCTGTCTTTTTTGGTCTGGGGACTGGATGCTAGTCATATCCTTCCTGTGAAGGTGTATATGAGAGACACACCATTAGTGCCCTCACAATTAAAATGAGGTCACTTGATAAGTCTTCATAGCTGGTGTGAATCCAGAGTTTTCCTTCTCCCAAATTGGTTACCATACCAAGGCTAAAGAGCCTCGTCTACCCTACTCTACATCTCTTCCTCCCTCATGTTGCAATGTTTATTCCACAACAATGACGGCAGCATTTTATTCTAGTTTATCAAACAACTTACGGTCGGTCAAATTGTTTGACAGTTTATTTTTCGGTGAGCTGATCACGTGTTAATGTCACATACCTGAAATCGAACCCTGAGTGTGAATCCTGAGTTTTCCTTCTCCTAAACTGGTTACCATACCAAGGCTAAAGAACCTCATCTACCCTACTCTACATCTCCTCTTCCTCCCCCACCTTGCAATGTTGATTCCACAACAATGGCGGCAACGTTTCTTTCTAGTTTATCAAACAATTTACAGTCGGTCAACTTGTTTGACAGTTTATTTTTCGGTGAGCTAATCACGTGTTAATGTCACAGACCTGAAATCGAACCATTTCTGTCTTTTTTGGTCTGGTGACTGGATGCTAGTCACAGCCTTCTTGTAAAGGTGCGTATGATGTTTCTTCTGCATCTCCCCTTCCTCATCCACGTTGCAATGTTTATTCAACACCAACAACGGTAGGATTTCTTTCTAGTTTATCAAATAAATTATGATCGGCCAAATTGTTTGAGAGTTTGTTTTTTCGGTGAGTTGATCACGTGTTAATGTCACAGACCTGAAATCAAACCCTCTCTGTCTTTTTTGGGTCTGGTGACTGGATGATAGTCACAGCATTCCTGTGAAGGTATATATGATGTTTCTTCTGCACCCGCTCTTCCTCATCCGCGTCCCGATGTTTATTCTACAACAACAACGGTAGCATTTCTTTCTAGTTTATCAAACAACTTACGTTCGGTCAAACTGTTTGACAGTTTATTTTTCGGTGAGCTGATCACGTGTTAATGTCACAGACCTGAAATCGAACCCGCGATCGAGGCGTGACAAAGGTGAAATTGTTAGCATAGCTTTTCTGTCACGTATAGTTTTCGAAGTCTGACGTAATTCTTTTAATGCGTTTTGATTGGATCTAATGTACACTGCAGATAATAAGGCCTACAAGTCTTGAGTCTAAAATTGAGGGAAATGACGTGTGGGTTTACAATTACCTAATTTTATGTAAAATTATTCGTTTTATGTAACGCAATACGCTGATCTCCATGGTAACGAATATCAGTTGAGAAAATAAATTGATGGTCCCCGGATGACAACACATTTTATCCGAAATAAAAATGTCATTTCTCATTTACATCAAAACTATAATAAGTCTTATAGTTTAAATAGTTTCTGACTTGATGCATGTATTTACAAAAGCACTCGGCCACAGACAGGATGTGACACAAGGTCATTTTTAACCGGTTTAGCTCAGTCAGTAGTGCGTCGGACTAGGAACCACAAGGTTCCTGGTTCGATACTAGCCCTCGCCAACTCTGCGTATGACTAACACAGGGAACTGTGCGGTAAAGTGAGGAGCTGATGTTAGGTGTAGCGCTCCACCTGGACTAGGGCTAGTGAAAAAGATATAGACTCCCTCGCTGTCTGTCTGATACCAACTTTAGGCCTCCCTGACGACTTTAGTTTTAATTTATAGTTGGTTTAATGAAGACACTCGTGGTATAGCCGTAACTGTATTTTTTATTTTGTATTTTTCTGTTTGCCATATATATATTTACCAACCCCTCCACACGAGCAGGATACGACACAAGGTAAATTTCTTAAGCGGAGTTCAGCAGGTTTGAATTCAGAGTTTTCCTTCTCCTGGACCGGTTACCTAACCAAGGTTAAAGAACCCAGTCTGCCCTACTATTTACTCATAGCTGGAAGAAGAGTGGTATTCATACCTTTCACAAGGGTATTAGCGCTATGTGAAATGCATTTACCACGTCCAGCATTTGAACTCGGGGCGACGAGTCCATTTCCCATGACTTTAACCATTACACCACGCGCTTCCTATGCCCAAATATTGTTATTGCTCGTAGTATTTGTTGTAATTCCATTTTAAGAATGGTCCATTTTAAGGTTGGTCGATTTTAGGAATGGTCCATATTAAGATTGGTCCATTTTAAGAATGGTCCAGAATATCTTACAAAAGGGATAGCTTAGGTGTTTATTCCTTTCATGTTATTTCTGCTGCAGAACATGGTTTCTAGATTTCTTTTTTGTACTGTTGGCTTGAATTCAGAATTGTTCCTTTTCCTAGACTAGTTTCCGTACTAGTAGAGTAACTTAAAATTATTGATTTAATTACACTGGTGTACAAAAAATTTGTTTTGTCTGAGGCAAGAATGTGAATATGTGTTTTTTACTAATTTGAGTGTGCTGAATTCAAATCTATAAACAGTTTTGATCTATCGCCTCTAGTTTTCAGTCTTTTAAATAGTCTCATTTTAGTATATACAGAGTATATACGTGCTTATTTCAACAGTTGAAGCAGCTTATTACAGATAAAACAGGATAGATAAAGAACATTGACGGAATAAATATACTTGGATGACACAATGTACACAATTCATAGTACCGCAGACAGTGAGAAGTAAAAAAAAGACATAAGTCACACAATATTATAAATTAGCCCTGAATGCATATACGCCTTTATGTACAGGATGTGTACAAAATGTACAGTATGCATATCTAAAAATGCATATCTAAAAAACTAGAGGTGATGAGTAAAAACGGATTCGGCACCCCCAAATTAGGTTAAAACAGCTATTTTTGTGCTTGCCTCAATTTCTTTGTAAAACTGTGTTATCAGAGCTGACATTTAGCAAGTTTTCCAAAAAGTTGTCCATGAATAAGTGTTTAACTGTCAAAGGTGTTTGACATGTTCCACATTGTGGTTGTTGTTCTTGTTTGAGTATATAGGAGTGCGTTAGTCTTGTATAACCAATGCGTAATCGGGATACAATGACTTGTTCCTTTCTAGACTTCCTTAAAATTGGTCTCCAGCCTCCCAAAGTGGGTTTGATTAGGAAGAGTTTATTGTGGATGTTGTTATTCCAGTGTTGTTGCTATTTTGTATGAA
Source organism: Doryteuthis pealeii (assembly GCA_023376005.1). Classification (NCBI taxonomy): domain Eukaryota; kingdom Metazoa; phylum Mollusca; class Cephalopoda; order Myopsida; family Loliginidae; genus Doryteuthis; species Doryteuthis pealeii. Next base: position 5,295,897 of record CM042174.1, read on the forward strand.
GTAATCAATTAATTTTAGGTTTCAAGTCAGTATATGGTATCTTGAACTTGTCGGTGATCAAATCTAGAGCCGAGTCAGCTAAATGCTGAATGCATGGTATGCAGGTTTTTTGCTCACATCAGAAACCGTTATTTTAAATTCAATATTTGCACAGTTCCTAAAAGATCACCATCCCTACCCATTCATGCTACTTCTCGTACTTCTTCTGAGCCATTTTGCCATATTAATCTAGTTTAGGGTTGACTAGCGGGACCTGTGGATATACCAGAGTATAATCTAATTATTACAATGTTTTATATGTTTACTCAAGAGATATTGCCTAATAGTCCAATATGTAAAAATAACAATAATCTTGATTTACCTCTCTCTTACACTTTTTTTCTTCCTTTCCCTCTTTTCATCTTTTCATTATGTTCAATTGAAAAATATTAGAGTTCTTGCTTCCGCGCGCACAACCCCTCTCCCTTTATATGTCCCCTATTCCCTTCCTTTCTTTCTTTTTTATTGTATTTTTCTGTGTTGTATGTCGTTTTTCTTTCCTTTCTGTCTCTACAATAAAAACGGAATGGTCCATTTTTTAGTTGAGGTAACGACACATATAAGAACTAAGAATGCGGCGGATAAGCAACACCCGATAATCAAGATTTATATTATTGCATTTCATCTTGTACGATTTGGACAGTCTCGTTTTTAACCAGAGATTTTTTGCAAGATGATAACGGTCGTACTATTACTGAGCACGAGTATCTATCCATATATAAAGTGCAGTTGTGTGAATCTGTATGTCCGGAGGAAACTTTGAAAATGAAACAATTAACGACAAAGTAAATATATATACACACATTAAATGTCACCAGGGCTCGGTTTTTGAGCAAAAATAATGAAGATTTGATTTATATTCGTGAAGATAATTTTTTAAGAAAATTTAAAGGATAACAGCATGGATTTTTTTTGGGGGGAGGGCATTTAATATTTTAGATAGGAGACATTAATTTTTTTCCACAGTGGCAAGATCTTTTTTTTACATAAGGATTTTAATGGGGCCTCCTGCGAGGATCGAACCCGTGATTCAATAATTATGGATCTGCGAGACTAACTTTTTTTACTCCCTTCCTCTACCTAGGCGAGGCCGGGTAGCTGCTTCTAGTTGATATATAAAACATACACCTGCCTGAGAGCGGCTAGATCAAGGCAAGATCTTTTTTTTTACATAGGGATTTTAATGGGGCCTCCTGCGAGGATCCAACCCATGATTCAATAATTATGGATCTGCGAGACTACCTTTTTTTCACCCCCTTCCTCTACCTAGGCGAGGCTGGGTAGCTGCTTCTAGTTGATATATAAATCATACACCTGCCTGAGAGCGGCTAGATCAAGGCAAGATCTTTTTTTTACATAAGGATTTTAATGGGGCCTCCTGTGAGGATCCAACCCGTGATTCAATAATAATGGATCTGCGAGACTACCTTTTTTTCACCCCCTTCCTCTACCAAAGTGAAGCCGGGTAGCTGCTTCGTTAATATATAAATCATGCACCTGCCTGATATATGTTTGTATTAAGAATAGTTACTTGAAGTTAAGATTGCTAACAAATAATATTTACTAGTTACTCGGAATTAACTAATTGCTGATTTTGGTATTGAATAACCCATCAAGAGTTGACATGCCGTAAAATTATCTAACCAATCAGCACATGCTCAGTGTGACGACCTGTCTATTTTCTAGGATTATTCAAATTAATACGTATTATCGGCGGAAAGATCTCATCTTGTATTACATTGGGATCCTAATTCTCTCGAGTGGATACGGATTATCTCCCTTTGCTGTAGAATTCTTTCAGCTGACTTGTCAGATTTAATTGTGTAACAGCTTACCCAGGCCGAGGCTGACCGAGTGTCTCCTTATCGGTGCCATATTGACTCTTTCAACTCACGTAGATTCTATTGTGCATTGGAAATCTGTGAATTCGCATGGGTATGAAAAGGATAGGAGAGATGTCTCCATGTATATATACCCCGTTGTGGTTTGAAAGTATCTCAATGAATATTTTTGAATTGTATACTAACTAGCTAAAGTACTTGCTTACGTCAGGTAAGGAATTAAAAAGCATAGTAAAAATAAAACTATTAATACTATCTATTATAATAAATGTTGATCATACAATAAAATGGTATATACATAAACCAGAATCTGTTCTTGAGAATGAAACGCATAAAATTATCCAGACGGGAGACCAGACCTAGTATTGATTAACAAAAAAAAAACAAAAAACGGTGACTTTCTTGAAGTAGGAATGTGATCCACAGCTGACCAGCTTCATTTTGTTGTGTGATACATGTTCCCCTGTTGGTAATTATACCTGTCCTAAACAAAATGGCATTACTTTTATATACCCAGTTGTGGTTTGAAAGTATCTCTATGAACATTTTTGAATTGTATACTAACTAGCTAAAGTACTTGCTTACGACAGGTAAGGAATTAAAACATCTAGTAAAAACCTATTGATACTATCTCTTAATACAGTATTATAATTATATGATGAGACCATAAATTCTGTAGAAAACGAACATAGCACACATGCACAAAGGGAATACAAAACTAGTCATGACTGGGTTGGAAAGTTGATCCTCTTGGAATTAAGCAAATAAATAAATAAATTTTTACCATACACCAAAATGGTATATGCATAAACCAGAATCTGTTCTTGGGAATGAAACGCATAACATTATCTGACGGATCACCTTATCCCAGTCGGGAGACCAGACCTAGTATTGATTAACAAAAAAAAAAAAAGAAAAAAAAAGAAAAGTACATGCTCTTAAACGAATGTGGAACATTGCTATTGAGAGAAACGGTGACTATGTGGAGAAGTAGGGGTGTGATCCACTACTGACCAGCTTCGTTTTGTTGTGTGATACATGTTCCTGTGTTGGTAATTATACCTGTCCTAAACAAAATGGCAGTAATTTTATATACCCCGTTGTGATTTGAAAGTATCTGAATGAATATTTTTGAAATGTATACTAACTAGCTAAAGTACTTGCTTGCGTCTGGTAAGGAATTAAAACGCATAGTAAAAATAAAACTATTAATACAATCTATTATACATTTTGACCATACAATAAAATGGTATATGCATAAACCAGAACCTGTTCTTGAGAATGAAACGCATAAAATTATCCAGGCGGGAGACCAGACCTAGTATTGATTAACAAAAACAAAACAAAAAAAATGTGACTTTGTTGAAGTAGGAATGTGATCCACAGATGACCAGCTTCATTTTGTTGTGTGATATATGTTCCTGTGTTGGTAATTATACCTGTTCTAAACAAAATTGCAATACTTTTATAAACTCCGTTGTGCTTTAAAAGTATCTCTATGAATATTTTTAATTGTGTACTAACTAGCTAAAGTACTTGCTTACGTCAGGTAACGAATTAAAACCTCTAGTAAAAAAACTATTAATACTAGCTATTAATACAGTGTGGTGACCATAAGATGAGACCATAAATCCTGTAGTAAGCGGATGTAGCACACAAGCAAAAAGGGAATACAAACCTAGGCCCGACTGGGTTGGGAAGGTGATATACAGGGAATTATGCAAAAAACTAAATGTTGACCATACACCAAAATGGTATATGCATAAACCAGAATCTGTTCTTTAGAATTAAACGCATAAAATTATCTGACGGCTCCCCTTATCCCAGCCGGGAGACCAGACCTAGTATTGATTAACAAAAAAAAAACATGGTGAATATGTGTAGAAGTAGGGATGTGATCCACAGAGGACCAGATTCATTTTGATGTATGATATATGTTCCTGTGTTGGTAATTATACCTGTCCTAAACAAAATGGCATTACTTTTTTACTCACCTATGTGAAGAAGTAGGGATGTGATCCACAGAGGACCAGATTCATTTTGATGTATGATACATGTTCCTGTGTTGGTAATTGTACCTGTCCTAAACAAAATGGCATTACTTTTTGAATCACCTATGTGAAGAAGTAGGGATGTGATCCACAGAGGACCAGATTCATTTTGATGTATGATACATGTTTTAGTGTTGGTAATTATACCTGTGCTAAACAAAATGGCATTTCTTTATACTCATCATCGTAGCTTAGAAATGCTCTCATTCGAACGTGGAACATTGCTATTGGAAGAAACGGTGACTATGTGGAAAATTAGGCATGTTATCCACAGAGGACCAGCTTCATTTTGATGTATGATACATGTTCCTCTGTTGGTAATTATACCTGTCCTAAACAAAATGGCATAACTTATTGGCTCACCCTCATAGATAAATACACCTCAGTACAAAGAATCAAAGGCAATAATTCTTTACAATTAACTACATATTTTGCTCATCTTCATTTCATAGCAATTTTTATTCAATAATTTTCTCTTTAAGAAAAATTGAGTTTTATTGTCTACAAATTCAGTTTTTTCAAGGAACAATTAAATTAAAAAAGTACAATTCAATTTTTCTTAGAATGTTTCTCACCTGTGAGTACTTTCTTAATTTAGATGTACGTCTCAATCTTCGGTTTCTTAAACAACAAAAAGTTACTTTTTCAATTAGCTTAGAAAACGGCGTGTCCATTTATAGCCGACACGTCTTTGCGGAAATCCTATATATTTAATATTGGAAATAGCCTACTTTTCTATCAAGTAGCCTGAAATAAATGCTACCACTACACTTTTTATATATCAGAGAGTATTCTCTTCATTAATATCATTCTTTTGATGAATATATATGTGTGTGTGTGTGTCTGTGTGAGTGTGTGTGGGTGTGTGTGTGTGGGTGTGTGTGTTCGTGTTGGTGTGTGGGTGTGTGTTGTTGTTGTTGTTGTTGTTGAACTTGTGACGTGTTTTTATTTTACAATCCTTTCTAATTGTCTGTCCATTGTCTGTTCCATCTTTTTAATATATGGGTGGAATTGGTGTATGATTCAACCAAATGTTTTATCACAAGTACTTTCTGCACTACTTAGTCTTATCATCAGGTGTGGAACTGATAAGATGTTTTCATTGTTCCTTTTTAAAACTTTTCAAATACATACATCTAATGCCACTACGCTCATTATATTATATAATATATATATATATATATATATATATATATATATAATATATATGATAGTATATATATATATATTATATATATATATATATATATATATATATAATTATATAATCTTTATATATATATATATTATATATATATATATATATATATATAGAGAGAGAGAGAGGAGAGAGATTCTATGTATATTATATGTATATGGGAAAATATGTTTGGCTTCTTTATAAACATGAAAGAAATCAGTATTCAATATCAGATCATTAGATATGCCGACAAAGAAGCATATCTCTACTCCCCATATATATATATATATATATATATATATATATATATATATATATATATATATATATATATATGTGTGTGTGTGTGTGTGTGTGTGTGTGTGTGTGTGTGTAATGATAATGTGTTCCTATATCTGTGTATCGTTAGTTTGTTCATATCTATTTTATTCTTAAAACGATTAAAATTATGAGCCAGTTTGCGCATTGGGATCTACTAAATGTAAGATACAAAAACTGATTGAAGTAAAGTCAACCATATTTCTTGTTTATATTTTATGTAGTTTAGATTTCATATGATAAACCTTTGTACTGGTTCACCTTTTGTTTCATTTCTACATTATTTTATTATATTGTGTTCTGAATCTTACCAATAGATGGTTGTATATGTGCTTTGTTGGACCATATGACCTTTAGGCACCTTTTTGATCTCGATTAAGAAAGGACATATTTTTTATTCACATCGTCAATATTCGATTGTTTTAACAGAGAATTTCTTTTATTTTGCAACTGCAAAAAATTACCATAATTCTTATATTTGACCGTTTTTATTTTAATTTCAAAACTGATACACTGTTGCAATATTCCACCGGATGTGGACTAGACTAAATTATATATATATATATATATATATATATATATATATATATATATATGAAGGAAGGGTGGATGGGTTTAGGATCCGACGATATGCTGTAGATAGAAGGAAAGTGGTCAAGAAATGATCAACTCAAAACAAGTCACAGGGTGGTACGTTTCGTCTGTATGCACAGACTTTCTCAGCCGATCTGAGGCTTTATTAAAGCAAAGCATACGTTTAAATACATGTGGTGGTGGCGGTGCCGGGGAGGTCAAGGGAGTGAGCTCACATCACTACACACTCACCCCCTTGACCTCCCCGGCACCGCCACCACCACATGTATTTAAACGTATGCTTTGCTTTAATAAAGTCTCAGATCGGCTGAGAAAGTCTGTGCATACAGACGAAACGTACCACCCTGTGACTTGTTTTGAGTTGATCATTTCTTGACCACTTTCCTTCTATCTACAGCATATATATATATATATATATATATATAACAATCCAAATGTTTTCTCAATAGAACACCACGAAGGTAATCGACCGATTTCATCTTCTCGAATAGCTTATATAATAATTATATTAACTAGCAAATATATGCACCCTCCGGGTGCAAGTATTTAAGTTTTAATGTAATAAAATATTGTATTAAATTAGAAAGTCTAACGGAACTAAATAAGAATACAGATAAAAAGATTTGAAACAGAGGGAGTATAATAAAAGATTTGAAACAGAGGGAGTATAATAAAAGATTTGAAACAGAGGGAGTATAATAAAAAATGGAACAACTGAAACTTACTCTTCCAATATCTGAAAGATACAAAAACTGATTGAAGTAAATTCAACCATATTTCTTGTTTATGTTATGTATTTTAGATTTCATATGATAAACCTTTGCACTGGTTCACCTTTTGTTTCATTTCTACATTATTTTATTTTATTGTTTTCTTAATCTTACCAATAACCATCTAACCATTACACTAGCTGGGGTTTCCATACATAACAATTCAACTGTTTTCTCAATATAACATCACGAAGGTAAGCGACCGATTTTATCTTCCCCAATAGCTTATATAATAATTATATTAATTTGATGCTTCAAAAGAGTCCAATAATAGATGATGAAAACTTTCCATTAGGGACTTTGCTCTCAAATTTGTTTTTATCCTTTATTTATTTAAATAGGTTCCAACCTTAATCCTGTTCTTTGATAATACGGTGCTTAACTTAATTCTACTATTTGATAATGCGGCCCCAACCTTCATTCTACTATTCAATAATACGGTTTCCACTGTAGGGGATTATCTTCCTTTTGCCGGAAGAGTTATCTTCTCGCTGCGTTGCTGTTTGTTCCCACTAGGGGGACCTCTTTTTTAGCTGGATCTTCTCAACCAACTGCTATGGGCTAGAATATATCTACCCCCTTCTCGGTGGGGCTTTTGCCCACCCCCCTCCTTACATTACTGTAAGTCCTTTATACAGCATTGGCTATCCTTTAGTTCCATGTCTGTAACATTTATATGTTAGGTACATTTGGGTATCTTGTTTATACCTAAATATTGTATATGTATTTACATGTTCTATTCTCCTGTACATTATGTAACTTATCGTTTCCATGTGCTGTTATATATATTAAATGTTTTGTCTCACAACGTGTTGGAATTGTATGTTATTCAATTATCAACTTTGAATCTTACACCACCTTTTATTTTACTATTTGATAATACGGCCCCCACCTTTATTCTATCTCATTCATTCATTTTACCATACATTCTTAACTAAATATATATACATAACCTATACAGGCGTTCTTTATTGTTATCTTATTATAATGGAGGTTGTGTGTTTTTCTGTCTGTAACCGAAACTATATTCCTACTTAAGTCACAATTCTCTTAGTTATTGACATCACATTCTCCATGATTTTATTTTTATCTAAACCTTAATTATTAATAAAATTGTCTTACGTTATTAATACTGTTAACTATGTCTACATACTGACTAAATGCAATTATATTTATATATACAACAAAATAGCGGTTTACATTGCGAACGGGAAGGCTAATTTGCATATTAATATTAAAAAATCGAATTTAATAAATATGTGCTTAGTATTATTGATTTCTAACTGTTTGGTTTTATTTTAATGAATATAAGCAAATCTCTTCAATGAATCTTAAATGAAATCCATTAACAAGATAAAATAAACTGTCATTTTATTCTTTACTTCCTCTTTTAACTAAATACTTAAATTACAAAAATAACAATGAAAGACGAGAGTGATGGAAGAGTAAGTTTCAGTTATTCCATTTTTTATTATACCCCCTCTATTTCAAATCTTTTATTATATTCCCTCTGTTTCAAATCTTTTTATCTGTATTCTTATTTAGTTTCATTAGCCTTTCTAATTTAATATATTTTATTACATTAAAACTTAAATACTTGCACCCAGAGGGTGCATATATTTACTAGTATATATAATATAGACATCATGTTTGCCCTTAAAGCATTGGATAATAGGTACCGATTACCAAGATCAGGAAAAGTTAACTTTGAAAATGAAACTAAGTTCCTCTTCTTTGCCAACATTAAAAAGAACTGAATAAGTTTGACTCTGTTTAACTAAGACTCATCAGATTGGCGACATTAGCGTTCAATGGATACAAAAGGATGTTGTCAGGAATCATGCCACGCAAGCGAATAGTTACAGCGTTTGGCATGTTGATCATTCAATTTTGAATCTACAATAAAATGTCTATGTCTTTCGTGACGTTCAGCTAAATAGGGTCGTCAATTACAGTCAGACTCAACTATGACAGTTGAATTAAATAAGAGAACAAGTAACGACAAAATTTTGGCGCCAATAGTTGGCCAGTGAAAGAACCAAATATTTTTAGAATGGTGTGCATGTAATTGTTGGGTAAAAATTTGAACGGTACAGTGTCATTATAATCATGAATTTGGACAACTGAAATGGGATAAACAGAAGAAAAACAGAATTGATTTTTAATTTTTGGCGTATATTCTGTGTTAGGGAGAACACACACATGACAACACACAGCCGCCCTGTCGGCTGGGGCGTTAGAATGCTCCGACTGCACCTCTGCAGAGGGGTAAGACTCCCCCAATGGCGCCACCTGTTGGCCGTGGGTGGCGACCTGTGATGCTTAAGATAGAGCCCAGGTGGATGAGCAGTTCATGACATGCAATACTCCACTTTGGCCCTATCTTGGGTTAGACGGTCGGTCGGAGAGGCCCCTCCGATCAATCGGCTGGTCACGTCAAACCCTAGCACCTATATGATTTTTCCAACCCTATTGCCCTTATGGCTAGCCCCATCCCTTTTTATCATATGGGTGCTAGAAGGCGGTGACTGCGGGTCTACATATCCTGGAAGACGTTAAACTCTATCTGATGGTGAGGTTCCAGTTTTGGAGGTCTGGGGAATGTGGAGCACTCCTTTATCACCATTGCTCCCTGGTCCACTGTGACCCGGAGTGGTAGTACCTGTTAGGGTCCCATCTATGGGTTAAATAGAAAAATGTATTTATAAAAAAATTGTATTATCCATTAAGAATTGATTTATTTCAAAACTTTATCGATATTAAATGACCCACTGAGGTTGACATGCCGTAAAACAAAACAAAACAAAAACAACACACAGTTGAATTCTATCCGAATCTATCCCACTGTATTTCCTCTCAGTGAGAATAAACAGAACAAATATTGTTATATGTTAAACATATTTCACTGTTTTTATTATCATTTTCTTATTCCTACATCTCAGAATATAACTCAGAAAAAAAAAAACACTATGAACTTTTAATTTTTGCCATATATTCTGTGTTACGGTGAGTTATCTCCCCCTAACGATTGAATAGGATATACTCTCTAACAAGGAGGGAGACAAAGGCTGACAAGCAGAGGGCCAGGTAGAGAAAATGACTGGTCCATGTCTGAACACACATGACAACACACAATTGAATTCTATCCCAAACCATCTCACAGTATTCCCTGACAGCGAGAATAAATAAAACAATATTGTTATATGTTAAACTTAGTTCACTGTTTTTATTATCATATATGTTATTTATGTATTCCTTCATCTCGGGATATAACATTCTATGTGAAATATAATAATAACTATTTTAATAAATTAAATAATTATTTATTACCTGTTAAATTTTCTATTTGTTTCAGTTTTTCTTTTCTTAAAAAACAAACTTATTTTTCCATGCTTTTCCCATGGACATCCTTGATTTTTCCCTCGGAGAGTTCATGCCTTATATGAGACCACTCAAGATACACAGCTAATTAAAGAGTTTGGATTTTAATCGATTGAGTTCTACCAACACTTCGGTACAGTGTCAATTAAAATCATGAGTTTGGACAAATGATTTCTCCCTTTACACACACCACACACACAAATATATATATATATATATATAATAGTCAGAGAATATCTACCTAGGTTTCTCCTAACGGATCATCGGGATAATTCTGACTATAACGTTTTCTCAGGATGATTCTGATTCAGAATTATCCTGATGATCCGTTAGGAGAAACCTAGGTAGATGTTCTTTGACTCATTAGGCTTACTCTATTATTTATTGGTCTACATTTTGTATTGAGCACCTTAGTATATTTAACTTAGGCAACTCTTACAGTATGTTTCTTTTGGCCATTAGTACCCTGTAATTATTTTCAGAAGGTGCATATGATATGGTCTTTTCTATATTTTAGATATTTTTTCTCCAGCCAAATATTTGTATTGTGTAATAACAAACTATAAAGCCGGGAGTGTTTTATACTGTCGGAGTTTATATATATATATATATATATATATATATATATATATATATATATGAGGAGTAACGGACTGGGTAAACCCGACCAAAATTTGATTGAAAATTGAAGAAATACGGATAAAACACAAAACAACTTCGTTCAAATAATATTCGGTATGTAACGAAGCTTAGTCAAATTTATTTGAGCCAATTGAGATTCCAGTCACGTATCTGTCATGGCGCCCAAATCGCGCACATTTAAAGGGTCAAAGAGTTATGAACTGTCACCGGTAATTTTTCATGGAGTCCCTGATTTCAAAGTGATTTCAAGTGGGGTCGAATCTTACTCTTAAGTATTCTCACATGTCTGTCAGTCATGGGGCGTTTTCAAGGGATCAAAAGGTTATAACCGGCACCGGTAATTTTCCACGGACTCCCTGATTTCAAAGTTAACAGACCTCAATTTAAATTTTCCTAGCTACAGGTCTGTTCACAATTCATGATCTCTCATGAATTGTAACACAACGACAGAGTCTTTTTTTTGCCGTTGTCTGTTATGTGACAGAAATAACCGCATATTTTGACGCCAGTCTCCTACCAAGTCCACAGATTCTATCATATGTCAACATTTTGAGCTTGGATTATATTGTGTCGCAAATCAGATACCAGCGTCAAACAAGAATACATGATTAAAGTTTCAGCAATGTACTTTGATCTCAAAAGGGCATATTAGTACATTTTAACGTATGAGTAGAGGTTCGTGGTGTAATGGTTATAATCATAGGAAATTGATCTAGGTTGAAATCCTGGACGAGGTTGGTTGCATTTCACAAATGGTTTGTTTTGTTTTACGGCATATCAATCTCGGTGTGTCATTTTATGCCGAGAAAAGTTTTGAAATAAATTCATTCTTAATGGATACTCAATTATTTTTTTTATAAACACATTTTTTTAAACCCATAGATGGGACCCTACTTCTGGGTCAGATTGGACCAAGGAACAATGGTGATAAAGGGTTGCTCTACATTCTCCAGACCTCTAGAACTGGACTTTCATCATCAAGTAGAGTTTAACTTCATTCCCAGGACATGAAGACCCTCAGTTGGCGCCTGCTAGCACCCATATGATAACAAGGGTTGGTGCTTGCCCTAAGAGAGTACAGGTGCTAGGTGTTGACGTGACCAGCCGATTGATCGGAGGGGACCTCTCCGAGTGACTGTCTAGTCCAAGTAATGGTCTAGTGAAGTGTTACAAGTTATGGACTGCTCATGCACCTGGGTTCCATCTTTAAGCATCATGGGTCACCATTGGGGGACATGCTCTTGGGAAAGATATGCATCCAACTATTCTCACTCCAGTTATGTGTAAGAAGTAGGACAGAATGGGCTCTTTAACGTTGGCTATATAACGAGTCTTGGAGAAGGAAAACTCTGAATTCAAAACTGTTAAAGATCTCTTAAGAAATTGACCTTGTGTTGCATTTTGCTTGTATGCAGGGTTTGATGGATATTGTAGCGTCATTATTATGTGTTACATAATCTATGCGGTTGCATAAGATTATTGTCAATCCCCTGTATTTCTAAAGGTATGGCCCTTTTCATAGAATAGTACAGAAAGCCCGCCAAATTACGTGAAGTCACGTGGGACCTGGTTGGCTCCTCAGTTTTCAGTTGGACGTCAGGCAGTGAACATGTCCTGCCTTAACTGTAACTCACTCTGCATACGCGCGCTATGTTAGTCAGATATTTAGTCACATGAAATTTATTGTTAAGGAAATAAAAGCTTTAGAAAAATAACACGGTCTTGTGATTAATGGGTGTCTTGGTAACAAGACTGATTAGAAGAAGAAATGAGTTAAGTGCGACCGACCACCAAGACGAAGGCACCAAGAAGAAGAACCTAAGATAGAAGAGACCCAGAAGAACTTAAGATGTCAGAAGAACAGAAGAAGAATAGAAGAAAGTAAAGAAGTAAAGGGTATACAACATATGGTCTACGGAGAATCTGGGTATTTCTAGGAGAAAGAGAGGAAGAAGAAATAAGAACAAACAAAGGTTAAAATATGGAAGAGTAAACACTAAGCTGGGTGCCAGTAATGTGACCGACGAATGACCCCGGAAATAGATTTCAAAATAAAAACGGTAGTTCCGGCGACAACTACAATATTTACATATAATTAATTGAGCGTTGGGTGCCATTTTGATATTAATAAGGCCTCTTTTATTTAACTGAATAAACAATAAACGTTTGCGCCAGGGCAGTAATATACCTTTGCCAAGGGTATTAGCGATATGTGAAATGCAAACAATTTCGTCCAGGAATTGAACTCGGGTCGACGAGTCCAATTCCTACAACTTAATTCACGTGCCTGTATAAATATATAAATTTGAGTTTATATACACTTTGATGCATATAGGCCTAATTTTAAAAGAATTCAGATGAGAATCTTATTATAATGGAGATTGTGTATTTATCTGTCTGTAACCGAAACTAAATCACTATTCAAGTCATAACTCCCTTAGTTATTGACGTCACATTTACCATGAATTTATTTTTATTTAAACCTCAATTATTGATAAAATTGTTATACCTTATTAATACTGTTGACCGTATCTACCTACTAATAGCATGTAATTGTATTTATATATACAACAAAATAGCGGTTTACAGTGTGAACGAGAAGGCTAATTTGCATATTGATATTTAAAATTTGATTTTAATAAATATATGTTTAGTATTATTGATTTCTAATTGTTTGGTTTTCTCTTAACGAATCTGAGCAAAGATCTCGGGGATACATCTTAAAAGAAATCCATAAACAAGACGAAAGAACTGAATTTTATTAAATACTTCATAATCTAACTAAATAGATAAATTAGGAAAAATGAAAGACGGAAGTGAAAGAAAATGATGGAAGAGTTAAATCTAAAGCTGTTCTATTTTTTTATTATACCCCTCAGTTTATCATTTTCTAAATAGTTTATAATTTGATACAATATTTTATAACATCAAAACCTAAATACTTGCATCTGAAGGGTGCATATATTTGCTAGTAATAATAATAATGACATGTTTATTACACATTGTTTATTATTGTAGTCCTACCGGTGGCAAAATGAGTGAATATATTCTCGTTTTCTTTGTTGAAAAATACATTCACATTGAAAAGCCTGCGGTTATAGTTTGTTGTTTCAAGACGTACTTGGAAATATGCCATTGAAATTACCAACAAAAGAAATGTGATATTTTCGCACAATACAATAAGAAAACATGACAGATTGATATTTTGATAGAAAGAAAGAAATTTTCAAACTTTTAGAATTAGAATAATTTTCAATATTTTTTTCTCAAAGTTTTCTTGAAGGCCGAGAAAATGGCAATGATTGAAGTGTCGAGAGAATTCCATTTTCTTTTTTTGAATAAGTAATATGTTTATTCTAACATTTGATTTAAATTTTCTTCCATTCTTCTACATTCCTGAAACCCCATGTGGAGATTCTGTAAAATAATCCCATTCACATTTTCGAAAGATAAACGGTACCTAATTCCTTTTAAAAGTTTTTGCTAATTCAAAGATTATCTATATCTATCTCCTTGGTTTAATAGTAACCCTTTCACAACGTGAAACTGCGTCTAAGTTCCATGAAGTATCAATTTTGGAGCTCTGGGGCGTGTGGAGAACCCCATTCATTGCCAGGTACACTCTGACCCCTGGTGGTAGTAGCACCCGCTCATCTGCTGGATATATGATGGGGAGAGATGATCTATCAAGTTGAAAAATGGAAGTGAATTCGACAATATCTTGAAAAAATAAATAAATAAAGGAAAGAAAATGTTGAATAGATAAAATTTGTTTATTGGAGTGCCGAAACGTGTTTCGACCGGGCGGATATCCCTGTACACAATGTATTCTATTTTAAATACAAAATAAAATAAAATAATAATAATAGAAAAACATATAAAAGTTTTTAAAATATTATCTATATCTGTCTCCTTGGTTTCATAGTAACCCTTTCCCAACGTTAAACTGCATCTAAATTAAATGGAATATTAATTTTGGAGCTCTGGGGAATGTGGAGTGCCCCTTCATTGCCATTACTCCCATGTACACTATGACCTGAGGTGGTAGTACTGTAATATACACGTTGATCTGCAAGATATATGATGGGGAGAGATTATTAATATCTATCTCCTTGGTTTAATAGTAAGCCTTTCACAACGGTTTACTGCATCTAAGCTCCATGAAGTATCACTTTTGTAGCTCTGGAAAGAGTACCCCATTCATTATCAGGTACACTCTGATCCGTGTCGGTTGTACTGCTATATACCCGTTCATCTGCTGGATATATGATGGGGAGAGATGATCTATCAAGTTGAAAAATGGAAATGAATTCGACAATATGCTGAAAAAAAAGGAAAGAAAATGTTGAATAGATGAAATTTGTTTATTGGAGAGCCGAAACGTGTTTCGACCGAGAGGATATCCCTGTACACAATGTATTCAATGTATTATTATCTTAAATACAATATATATAAACGTGTGGTGTAGTGGTTAGCAAGCTAAATTAGCAAACCATTGTTAGTGAGTTCATTTCTCACTGGGTGCCCCATGCTTCTGGCCTTGTGCCACATCTAAGCTTAGCTTAGTAAATAACTATATCCAAATATTCTGAGCACCTCATGTAGTGTAATCGTTAGCAAGCTAGATTTGAAGACCATTGTTAGTGAGTTCGATTCTCACTGGGTGCCCCATGCTTCTGGCCTTGTGCGACATCTAAGCTCAGCTTAGTAAATAACAATATCCAAATATTCTAAGCACCTCGTGTAGTGTAATGGTTAGCAAGCTAGATTTGCAGACCATTTTAAGTGAGTTCGATTCTCACTGGGTGCTCCATGCTTCTGACCTTGTGCCACATCTAAGCTAAGCTTAGTAAATAACAATATCCAAATATTCTGAGCACCTCATGTAGTGTAATGGTTAGCAAGCTAGATTTGCAGACAATTGTTAGTGAGTTCGATTCTCACTGGGTGCCCCATACTTCTGGCCTTGTGCTGCATCTAAGCTACGCTTAGTAAATAACTATATAAACGTGTATGTGTGTGCGCGTGTGTGTGTTTGCGTGTGTGTGTGTGTGATGGACGCTCCCGTCAATTCCGATGTATGAGAGGCTGACAGCCTACGTCAGTCCTGATGTTCATGCCACGCATGTGATTCGCAAACCCGAGCCACAGACTTGCACACAGGTGCGCATACAGTGCATGCAACAGAGAGAGTTAGTTGACTGAGTGGCTGGCATGACTGATCGAGCTTTCGCCCTTCTCTCCTTGGATGATGGAAATGTGTTCTGTCAAAATTGTTGATGGCCCCGTGGCATTTTGTTCAACGTTCCCAGCGAAATGAAGCATCCCGCTCGGATGTATTGACAGGGATACTCAGAAGATATAAGGGTTGTTTTTCGCCGTGTCCTTGAGCCTTAATCACGGTATGCGAATATTTATAGAAGGGGAACTTTTTTTTTCTACAATTCTGTCGTCTCTAATTCGGATCCTCATGCAAGATCATCTTTGTTGCGATTGCATGCCGAAGGTTTATATACTCAGACACACGCGCGCCCATACACACACACACACATACACACACGCGCGCGCGCACAAACATACACATATATAAATAAATAAGGAAGCGCGTGGTGTAATGGTTAAAGTCATGGGAAATGGACTCGTCGCCCCGAGTTCAAATCCTGGACGTGGTAATTGCATTTCACTTAGCGCTAATACTTTTGGGAAAGGTATGAATCCTACTCTTCCCCCAGTTATGGGTAAATAGCAGGGCAGACTGGGCTCTTTAACCATGACTAGGTAACCAGTCTAGGAGAAGGAAAACTCTGAATTCAAACCTGTTGAACTCCGCTTAAGAAATTGACCTTGTGTCACATCCTGCTCATGCGGAGGGGTAGGTATATATATATATATATATATATATATATATATTTGTCCGTATGTCTGTGTATATATATATATGTATAATTGTGCACAATATGTGTGTGTTTATGTTTGTGTATATATATATATAATGTGTGCATGTTTGTGATTATTACTGTCGGTTTCAAAGCACTATATACTTATCATCAAATAAGTCACCCTTTGAAAGACAACGCTATCTAGTATATATATAATATATATATATATATATATATATAATAGATATGCTAGAAGCGGCAGCCCGGGATCGGTAGGGTAGAGTGGGATTTTTTAAGTTAGTCGCGTGGATCCATTATTACTTAATCGTGCGTTGGATCCTCGTAGGATTCCCCATTAAAATCCCCATGTAAAAAAATAGGCCTACCATTGATCCAGCCACTCTGAAAATAAACGTTAATGTCTACTATTCAAAATGTTAAATGCAAAAGAATATTCCATTCTGTTATCATTTAAATTTTATATTTTAATCCTCTTCACACATATAAATCAAATCTTTATTATTCTTGCTCAAAAATCAAGCCCTGGGCATATCTAATGTATATATATATATATTTATTTTGTCGTTAGTTTTTTTGTTTTTTTTTCGAATATATATATATAATATATTATATATATATATATATATATATATATATATATATAGTAATATAGTCTATATAGTCTGAAATATTCTATAATGCTAAATATATATATATATATATAAATATATATATATATATATATATATATATATATATATATAGTCTATATAGTCTATATAGTCTGAAATAGTCTATAATGATAAATCTCTCTAAGTCTTTTGTTATTTCTTTACTTATATATTTGCTCTGTCACTCTAAAGTTAAGAGCACACATTGAGCTCTAAAACTGCGACAGGTTTTTTAAATAAAACTCTTGTGTCGTAAGGATTTCTTCTCTGGACTTTTGGATTATATATATATATATATATATATATATATATATATATATATATATAAAGTCAACGCCTCCGACGACGAATAACACCGAAAAAGTGTTATTCAGAAACCAATGGTAGGACCGACTTTTCATTTGTATTATTAATTATAATAAATAAAATAAATATATATGTATGTATATATGTGTGTTGTGTGTGTGTGTGTGTGTGTGTTTATATATATATAATGTGTATTGCGCATATAATATATATATATATATATTATATATATATATATATATATATATATATAATCGTAGCGGACAAGAAAGCACTCATCAGATTATCGGGTCAGGCTTGGTATCGGGTTCAAACCATCATAAATCATGCATGAATCTAGAGTCATAATCTGATATCTCCCCCCCTCTTTTCTCTCTCTCTCTCTCTCTCTCTCTCTATATATATATATATATATATATATATATATATATATATATATATTATATTTATCCTCGTCAACATTACATGCAATGAATAAGATCTTACGACGCAATGACAATAGCTGTACCTTACCTTAAATTGCCAATGTCAGATTGCAAATTATACTTTCCTCGATACAAATTATCATTGTTGTATCCACTACTGGCCATGATGTATATAATATATATTATATATATATAATATATATATATTATATATATATATATGAAGTAGTCAAACAATAGCTCTGCTGATGAGGCCTAATGGGCTGAAATATACATACAGAGATTACTTTTTCTCGATTTGTTTACGCTTTACATTTAAAACCGATATGCACGCCTAATTACTTTAGTTATAATTTATTAATTAACAAATTAGATATGACTTTAATTAAGCACATAATATCCATATAATATATATACATATATACATATATACATACCTCCGGAGCAGTCTCCCATGTCTATAACCTTGCTGATGAGACCTAATAGGTCGAAAATGTACATTCAGGAATTGACATTTTCTCGGCTTTTTAGCCTTACATTTGAACATATATGCCCGACTAAATTCATTAATTATTAACTGATTAATATTCAAAATTAGTTATGACTTCAATTAAGCACATATCCTCCAAAGATTGTTGGCTTAAAGCCATATAAAAATAAAACACATTTGTTTGTTTACTTACCCTCATATTCATATATATATATATATATATAATATATATATATATATATATATATATAATGGATGGCGACCCGTGATGCTTAATGATAGAACCCAGGTGGCTGAGCAGTTCATGACTTGCAATATTCCACTTTAGGTTTTCCTTGGGCTAGAAGGGCGGTGGGAGACCCCTCCGATCAATCAGCTGGTCACGTCAAGCTTAGCATCTATATGATTTTCCCAACCCCATTGCCCTTATGGCAAGCCCAACCCTTTTTTATCATATGGGTGCTAGAATACGGGTGACTGAGGGTCTACATGTCCTGGGAATGACGTTAAAACTCTACTTGATGGTGAGCTTCCAATTTTGAAGGTTTGGGGAATGTGGAGCACCCCTTCATCACCATTGCTCCCTGGTTCACTCTGACCCGGAGTGGTAGTACCTGTTAGGGTCCCATCTATGGGTTAAATAGAAAAATGTATTTATAAAAAAATGATATATCCAATAAGAATTGATTTATTTCAAAACCTTGTCCGCATTAAATGACCACTGAGGTTGATATGCCGTAAAACAAACCAAATCAATCAATGTATGAAGTGTCCTTGTTGAGACGATGGGTCAGATTAATTGTTGCTTGATAGGGTAGTTTTTAAACTAATGTTTAAAGCTAAAAAATTAAGTATTCGGAGTGGTCTAAAGTTGGTAACAGCCAGTCTGCGAGGAAGTCTATCCCCTTTTCACTAGCATTAGACCAAGAAGAATATTTTTGCGTCTGAGACACAGCGCCACACCTAACACCAGCTCCTTATTTTACCGCATCGATCCCTGTGAATACACAGAGTCGGCGAGGGCTGGCATCGAAACAGGCACATTGTGGTTTCTAGGCGGACGCTCTACCATCTGAGCTAGTTATCAGTAACAATGTTTTATTGTTGGTTCTTGTAGATTAAGAAAGTTGAAAGAATTAATTTCACAATGTTTGAATTGTCTTCTTAAAAATGATAATACGAAGATTTGAACCTGTGAAAATATAAAAGAAATAGTTAAATAAATATTAAAAGAAAGCATTAATCCTTATCAAAGTAGAACAGAACTTTTCAATGATGCTAAAGAAGAAGAAGAAGAAGAAGAAGAAGAAGAAGAAGAAGAAGAAGAAGAAGAACAACAACAACAACAACAACAACAATACAGAAAGAAGTAAAATGAGAAGGATGAGAATAATAATAATAATAATAATAATAATAATAATAATAATTAGGAAAAAAAAGAACAAGAATATGAACAAGTAGAAGAAGAAGAAGAAGAAGAACAACAACAACAACAACAATAACAAGAATAAAAACAAGAATACAGAATACGTAAAAGTAGAAGGATGAGGATAATAATAATAATAATAATAATAATAATAATAATAATTAGGAAAAAGAAGAAGAATGATGATAATAATAATAAGAAGAACAAAAACAAGAACAAGAACAACAAGAACAAGTAAAAGAAGAAGAACAAGAACAAGAATATGAACAAGTAGAAGAAGAAGAAGAAGAAGAAGAAGAAGAGGAACTAGAACAAGAACAAGAATAACAAGAAGAAGAAGAACAGCAGCAAGAATTAGAAGAACAAGAACAAGAACAAGAAGAACGAGAACAAGAAGAACAAGAACAAGAACAAGAACTAATAATAATAATAATAATAATAATAATAATAATAATAATAATAAAGAGAAGAAGAAAAGAAGAAGAACAACAAACAAAACAACAACAACAACAACTCTGGATCAATATTGTTATGTTTAAATTTCTAAACGTCAATCCCAGCTCAAAAACGCCGTTATTTCACGGGGGGCGGCGACGACGACGGCGCGTAAGCGCGCCGATTTTTTTGCCTTTTCTTTTGTCTTAATAATCTTCAAGAAATCACAAGCAGGGTATTTATTGGAAGAATAAAGAATTAAATTTACATCTTTATTTGATATAAAACTTTCAGAAGAACGATCAAGAAAAACCATGCTGAAACCGGGAAGGAATCAATATTCGCCTTTTAGTGCATTGTGAATTGGATTTTAAATAGATTCTGATCAGGATAAATCACTGGAAAGCAATTATTATTTTTGACAGACTTTAAAACTCTTTTGATTTAAACAAACCAAGGTATTTTCAAAAAAATAAAAAGAGAGAAAAATTCTAAAGGAAGCCCAACTAAAAAATTAATCGTCCATCTTAAATCTCTGGTGCCATTGTCCTATTTCTGTAATTCATATTCTTTTCAAAAAACAAAACCAAAGGAATTAAAAAATGTTTTATGTGCTTAATCCGTACGAAGAAATCACATTGGAAGAATTTAGCCGATGGGAATTCTTAGAATTTGAATTCGAAGATTAAATTTTTTTTTTGGCATATCACTAGAAATATTATGGCAACCTACTTGATTCCTTAAATATTAGCATAATTGTCCATTTTTTCTTTCTCTTTTCGATATTTTTAAAAGTCTAAAAAAAAAGACTGCTTAGATTTAAAAGTCTAAAAAGACTTACTTAGGCTGTTTAGATTTAAAAGTCTAGAAAGAGGCTGCTTAGATTTGGAAAGTCTAGAAAGACTTACTATCTTAATGTAGATAATATTAAAGCCTAATAAGTCTTCTAGACTCTTTAAATCTAAGCAGCCTCTTTTTAGACTTTTAAATCTAAGCAGCCTAAGTAAGTCTTTTAGACTTTTAAATCTAAGCAGCCTCTTTTTAGACTTATATATCTAAACAGCCTAAGTAAGTCTTTTTAGACTTTTAAATCTAAGCAGCCTCTTTTTAGACTTTAAATCTATAGCAGCCTAAGTAAGTATTTTTTAGACTTTTAAATCTAAGCAGCCTCTTTTTAGACTTTTAAATCTAAGCAGCCTCTTTTTAGACTTTATATCTAAGCAGCCTCTTTTTTAGATTTTAAATCTAAGTAGACTCTTTTTAGACTTTAAATCTAAGCAGCCTCTTTTTAGACTTTTAGATCTAACCAACCTCTTTTAGACTTTAAATCTAACAGCAGCCTCTTTTTAGAACTTTTAAATCTAAGCAGCTCTTTTTAGACTTTTAAATCTAAGTAGCCTAAGTAAGTATTTTTCGACTTTTAAATCTAAGCAGCCTAAGTAGGTCGTTTTTTACTTTTAAATCTAATATATATATATATATATATATATATATATATATATTATATATAAATATATATATATATATGGGAGATTTATGTGCTTTATTAAAGTCATAACCTAATTTTTGAAAATTAATTAGTTGATAATTAATGAATTTGGTGAGCGTATCTGTTCAAATGTAAAGCGTAAACAAATCGAGAAAAAGTCAATCTCAGTATGCCGAAATGTACATACAGAGATTGACTTTTTCTCGATTTCTTTACGCTTACGTTTGAACAGATACGCTCGTCTAATTCGTCAATCATCAACTAATTAATTTTCAAAAATTAGTTATGACTTCAATTAAGCACATATTCTCCCCAAAAGTGTCGGCTATCGCCATTTCAAACAGATTGTTTGTTTACTTTCATATATATATATATATATATATATATATATATATATATATATATATATATATATATATATATATCCTATTTAGTAAAATAACTATATTTCTATATGACAAACAATCACCCCATTCAGAATGAGAACCGTAACGCCACAGTATGACCCATGGGAAGGTTTCATTCAGACTGTGCACCTCTACTGTCGCTACATTTATGAAATGTTTTTAAAGGATTCCACCTATATGCAAGTTTCCAGTAAGAACATGGTTTAATGTCTTAGCGAGCAGCATCCGTTTTTCTCACCTCCCTCCCCCCAACATCATTCTTTCCCTTCCAGAAGCTAATTTCATAGAACATCTGCCTGTTTCAATGAAAATCCCTTACGAATGTTTTCCTCCAGCTAAAACCATTGGACTTTTAAAGCTTCAGGTGTCTTTGAACTTAAAGAAGAAAGAGAAATATCTTCTTTGAAATCCTCCTTTATTCATGTATTCTTCTTTTGCTCACTAGATGGCGTCTTTTTTTTTTTTTAAATATCAGTAATCTAAATTATCAAATGGAGGAGCCCCAGGCAAACCCAATCTAATGATCTTTTTTTTTTAATTTGGTAACTTTATAATAAACATTTATCAAAATTATCTCTAATTTATCTATTTACAATATATTTATAATTACTTATTAATATTTATCTAATATTTATAATTAACTAGCAATAAAAAAACATCCTCGGACGATGTAAAATAATTTTTTGAAACATATTGCTTGAGGAGGCTGGAAGTTAAAAATTAATATCGGAGAGTGTGAACCATAAATAATTAATTCAAATCAAATTCATTAAAGGAGTAAAAAAATTAAAACATTTGAATTGAAACAAGTTCTGCTAACTTTGAATATCTATTAAGATAAAACAAACTATATATAAATTATGATACTGGGGATGTATCTATTAAAACTTGTTTAAAAAACAATAAGGACTGTCTAATGTTGCATGCTCAAATATTGAGTGTATTTTATTCTATGTTATGACGTTTCGGGTATAGTGACCGTAAGCAGTGACGTAGTTTATGTTACAGACAAATACCGGAAACGAATCTCATTATTAACAGATTTTTAAATTTAATTGTAATTTTAATTATTTGTTATCAATTAAATTTTTAAAAATTATTTATACAATATTTAATGATATTTATTTAATATTATGATTATTTATTAATGTTTATGATTATAATTTATTAATATTATGATTAAAAACCGGAATCGAATCTCCATCATTAATAGATTTGTTAAATTTAATTATAATTTTAATTATTTGTTTATCAATTAAATTTGTTAAAAAATGTTTAATTTAAAGAAATTTGATTAAATTATTTATACGATATTTAATAATATCTATTTAATATTATTAATTATCTATTAATATTTATAATTATTATTTATTATATTATGATTATTCATTTATCATTATCAATATTTTTATCTAAATTATCAATGGAGTATCCTCAGGCAAACCAAATCAATGATTTCACTTTAATTAGACAAATTTGAAATAAATTTAAAAAAAAAACATTGTAAGTCGAATCACATATTATACCTAATGTAATGAGAACATCACTAGTCAGTTCTTTTTACATCTATTATAAAANAATGCAAGAAGAAACATAGACTAGAATGACGGAAGAATGAAAGAAAAAAGAAAGATAGAAGGAAAGAATGAAAGATAAGGAACGAAAGAGAAAGAAAGAAAAATTAATAAAGAAAGAAAAAGATGCGAAGAAAGAAATGAAGAAAAGAAAATGACACTAGAATGACAGAATGAAAGAAAGAAAAAATAATAGAAGCACACAGAAAGAAGAAAGAAAGACAAGAAAGAAAATAAATAAAGAAAGAAAATAGATGGAAAGAAAGAAAGAAAGGAATGAAAGGAAAGAAATAAGGAAAGAAATAGATAGATGAAAGATGAAAGAAAGAGAAGAAAATAGATAGATAAAGAATGAAAGAAAAAAGAAACATAAGAAAGATCGAAAGAATGAAGAAAGAAAGAAGAAGAAAAGAAAAAGAAAGAAAGAAGAAGATAAAGAAAGAAGAAAATATATCAGAAAGAAAAAGAAGAAAGAAAATAGAATAATATTGAAAGAAAGAAAAGAATTACAGAAGAAAAAGAAAGAAGAAAGAAAGAGACAGAATAGATAACAGAAGAAGAAAGTATATAAGAAAGAAGAAGAGGAAAGAAAGAAAGAAAAGAAAGAAGAAAAAGAAAAGAGAAGAAGAAAATAAGAAAGAAATGAGATAGAAAGAAAGAAAGCAACAATATACGAAAGAAAGAAAGAAAATGTATATAAAGAAAGAAAAAATAGAGGAAAGAAGAAGAAAAAAGCAAAGAATAGATAGAATGAAAGAAAGACAGAAATACAGAAAGAAATATAATAAGAACAGAAAGCAAGAAAGAACAGAACATATATAGAAAGAAAGAAAGAAATGTATATAAAGAGATAAGAATAGGGGAAAGAAGAAAGAAAGAAAGAAAGAATAGAAAGATAAATAGATAAGAAGAAAGAAAGAAAACAGAGAAGGAAAATAGATAAGAAAGAAGAAGGAAAGCAAAGCGAACATAGTATAGAAAGAAAAGCAAAGGAAAATGTATATAAAGAAGGAATAGATGGAAAGAAAAGAAAGAAAGAAAAGAAAATAGATAGAAGAAGAAAGAAGAATAGCAAAAGAAACATAATAGAAAGAAAGAAGAAAAGAAGAAAGAAATAGATAGACAAAGAAGAAAAAAGAAGAAAAAGATAGAAAGAAATAGATAGAATGAAAGAAAGAAAGAAAGATACAGAACAGAAATAGATAGAATGAAGAAAGATAAGAAAGAACAACAGAAAGAAAATGATAGAAGAATAAGGGAAAGAAAGAAGAAATACAGAATGAATAGATAGAAAGAGAAAGAAAGAAAGAAATAGAAGAAAGGAAAATAGATGAAAGGAAAGAAAGAACAGAAAGAAAATAGAATAGAAAGAAATGGATAGATGAAAGAAAGAAGAAAGAAAGAAAGAAAGAAATAGTAAAGAAAAAAATGAAAATGCAAGAATGGAGAAAGAATGATAAATAAGAGAAAGAAAGAAGAAAAGGTGAAAAGAAAGAAAGAAAGGTTGAAGAAAGAAAAAAGAAGAAGAAAGAAGAAAGAAATAGTTAAGAAAATGAAACATGAAAATTTGAAAAGAAAGATAAAATAAGAGAAGAAAGGGTATAGAAAGAAGAAAGAAAGAAAGGAAAGAAAGAAAATAAATGACAAGAAGAGAGAAAGAAAGAAAGATAAAATGAAAGAGAGAAAGAAAGAAACGATAAAATGAAAGAGACGAAAGAAACAAAGAAAAAAGATAGAAGAAAGAAAAATAAGAAATAAATGAAGAAAATTCGAACAATGAGAATTCGAGAAAAGAAAGATAAAAACACGAGAATAAATCGGGTATAGAAAGAAGAAAGGAAAGAAAGATAATGAGAAAATAAAAAATGGAGAATTGAGAAAGAAGATTAAAATTAGAGAATGAAAGTAATAGTAAAAAAAAAGAAAGAAAGAAAAGAAAGGAATGGAATATAACGATAAGAAAAAAAAGAGCAATTATGAATTATAGAAAAAAGTGGGGAAGAAAAGAAAAGAAAAAAGAAGGAAGAGATAAAAGAGAAAAAGAAAAATGTAAACAAAAAGAGAAAGAAAGAAAGAAAGAAGGAAAGAAGGAGAAAAAGATAGGAAAGAGAGAAAGCATGTGGATATAGAGATTTTGTGATAAACGAAAGATAAAAAAATAAAAATAAGAATAAAGAAAAAGAGGAAAATAAAGACAGGGGCCCATATTAATGTTAAAATTACGTCATGTTGTTCAGTTCAGTTCGCGACTGGCGGTCGGTGGATTTTACGGCATGGCAGCTGCTGATGGCCGTATGCTTATGGCCGATTGACACTGTTTTATTTATTCTTGATGTGTACTTTTTTTAAAACTCAAATTTTTAAAACCATTGTTTAGAACTCAGTTGTATTTAACCCATAGATGGACCATAACAGGTACTAATCCACTCCGCGATCAAGAGTGGACCATGGGAGCCAATGGGATGAAGGGGGTTACACATTGCCCAAAACCCTCCAAATAGAACCTCACCACCGCCTCTCTGCACATATTATAAAAATGTAGGGAATCATAACGGCAATAAGGTTGAGCAATCATATAGCGCTATGCTTGACGTGACCCCAATTGATGGAGGTGCGCCTCGGCGACACCGCAAGCCTAGCGAAACGTACAGAGCCAAAGTGGACTATTGCATCACTAGATTTCTCAGCTATTAGGGTCTATCTTTAATTATCCCGGACACCGGGCAACGCGGTCGGCCATCAAAAGCCAAACAGGTGGCCCATCGAGGTATTTTCCCATCCTGCAGAGGCGGGCACGTTCGGTGTATTCTTTTGCCGGTGTATCAAGGGAGAACGAATATATAAATCTACAGAGGGTGAATCACAAATGAATGTTATTTTGTTTAGGACAGGTTTTAGCTCCTGAGAATGGCGTGCCACAGTCTACCATCAGTTCCTCACTTTACGACACAGATCCGTCTACTCATACCCTGAGTGGCGAAGTCAATATCGAAAATGGACTTGTGTTCGTAGAGAGGAGAGATCCGACGCTCTACGACTGATCTACACCGGCCAATATAATATTATATATATGGTAGAAATGTGAGGAGGTTAATCCGACAGTATGTGGAGAAAAGTAGACAAACACGGGATGTTGTGGAAACTTGATGTTATTGTCGACGGTGCAACGTTTCGGTCTCTTATTAGACCATCTTCAGGACTTGAATATAGTTCTTACTCCAATGATGGAAATTCTCAAAAATGCTGAAAGCGGAAGGTCGTCAGTAGGGGGAAGTGTAGTTGGGGGTGTTAGTGGATTCTTCTTCCTCTCTGGAATGGGGAGTGCCGAAATGGTCAATGGTGGTACCACAGGTGTTAGATTTGTGGGGATTGGTTAGCTAAATATGTGTATGTGTGTGTGTGTGTTGTGTCTGTTTTAATTGTTTTTGTTTATGTGTGATTGGGAACGGGATTTGTCGTTGAGTTATACGTGTGTTGTTGGGAATGTTTGTGTGATTTTTTTTTTTTTTTTTTTTTTTTTTTTTTTTTTTTTTATTTATTATTTATTTTATTTTATTTTATTTATTATTTATTATTTTTTTTTTTTTGTGAGGGTTTGTAAGGTAAGATTTGTTAAAATTGTAAGTGAGCATATGTATAATGTTATATACTATTATTGTTTATTATTATTATTATTATCATATATATTATAATGTCATTCATTATTTATGAATATTTAACATTATGTCTATCTGTCTGTCGGTCTATCTAACTATCTATCTATTTAGCTTGAGTGTGTTCATGTCTATCAACCCTATCTGTTATTTTTGTTTTTTTTTTCTTTATTGTGTGTCTGTTCATCTATATTTGGTCTTTCAGTCCATCTATCTATCTATCTATTTTTATTAGGTTGTTACTTATCTTTTTGTGTATCTGTCTATATATCTGAATTGAATATGTAGCTGGTATGTATGTATGAGACTCTAATTTTATTTTATTTTATTTTATTATATATCTATAAAAAAAAAAATAAAAATAATAAAATAAAATAAAATAAATAAATAATAAATCAAAAAAAAAAAAAAAAAAAAAAATCACACAACATACCAACAACACACGTATAACTCACGACAATCCAGTTCCCATCACACATAAACAAAAAACAATTAAACAGACACACACACACACACACATACACATATTTAGCTAACCAATCCCCACAATCTAACACCTGTGGTACCACCATTGACCATTTCGGCACTCCCATTCCAGAGAGAAGAAGAATCCACTAACCACCCCAACTACACTTCCCCCTACTGACGACCTCCCGTTTTCAGCATTTGAGAATTTCCATCATTGGAGTAAGAAACTATATTCAAGTCCTGAAGTGGTCTAATAAGAGACGGCGAAACGTTGCACCGTCGACAATAAACATCAAGTTTCCACAACATCCCGTGTTTGTCTACTTTTCTCCATATATAAATATATTATATATATATATATATATATATATATATATATATATATATATAATATATATGTATATATATGGCCGGTGTAGCTCAGTCGGTAAAGCGTCGGATTAGGAATATATATATATATATGTGTGTGTGTGTGTGTGTGTGTGTGTGTGTGAAAATGGAAATTAGAAATGAATCCGACAATATGAGCAAGAATGAATAAAGAAAAGAAAGAACAGAATGGATAATAAAAGATGAATTTAATCAATATCACTTACACATGTGTTTCGGTCAGTTCATCATTCGACCTTCATCAGAGTGAAATTTTATTTTGAATATTTTCAAATAAAATTTCATTCTGATGAAGGTCGAATCTTCTCTGTGTACCGAATATTTTCACACAGATGAACTGACCGAAACACATGTGTAAGTGATATTGATTAAATTCATCTTTTATTATCCATTCTGTTCTTTCTTTTCTTTATTCATTCTTCCTCATATATACATATGTATATATATATATTTTTAAAACTCCATTTCCAGCGAAGATAACCGTTACTCTTAACGTGCCTTCTATTCTATTCCAGGAATTGGATATTGTTTCTTGTGCCACGAGACCCATTAAAATCTACTGCACGAGGGAGGAGATGGTTGCCGTCAAGCAATTCCCATTTCCCTAAAATACGTTCCTCAGAGGAATTCCTCTTAGGAACGAAGCACACCAAAAGCCTATCGGTTTGCAGTAGGCGTCCATCTATCCAATCCAATAGTGTCTTTACAACCACTGCTTCCCGTGTTTATTACCGTTCGCGTTCTTTATTTCTCTCTTAGTCGTTAAGAACGCCACGCTGTACGATTGTCACTTGACACCTACTTCTGAATTCCTTGACTCAACAATGGCAGTCGGGGGCAGTAAAAATCAACACAGCCACACCAAAGCGTTATCGATCTTTACTTAGGGACGCCGTCCGCCCGCATAACCCACACACGCCAAGACGAAATACAGATGGATATTTTCCCGAAATTTTCATTTCAGTCCAAAACCCGCAATAATGGCCTAACCCTAACCCACCGACCTCTATCTCCGGTTTCTCACACCCAACTCCAGCCAGCACATTACCCACCCTGTCTCTGCACTTCTCTCACTCTCACTCACCCTCTCTCTCTCTCTCTCTCTCTCCTCTCTCTATATATATATATATATATATATATATATATATATATATGTCCTCTTTTTTTTCTTCGTCTGGAACAAACTACCTCTCTCTCTCTCTTTCTTTCTCTCTCTGTTTATATATCCTCCTATTTTTCTCTTCGTCTGGAACAAACTACCCCTCTCTCTCTCTCTCTGTCTCTCTCTGTCTCTTTTTTTATATATCCTCCTCTTTTTTTTTCTTCGTCTGAACAAACTACCTGTCTGGACCAAAGTCTCCATGACAACTCGTTATTTTGCCCCCCCCCCGCGCTATCGCTGCCGCCGCCCTCTACGTGTCTTGAATGACTTTTCATTGAAGCTTCTAATACCGACATGGCACTTGTGATATCTACCTGACACACACCTGATATGTCGATCAATGAATCGTCTTAGTCAGTGAACAGTGACTTAAGCATCAATTCACCAATAACTCAAACTGAAAATAGTCATGTCGATGGGGTTTAGCATACTACATCTCTATTATCTGCAGAAGACTGACACACACCAAATAATAGATGTTACAGGCATGAAACCAAACTAAATCTGTGTGAGTCTAGAGTTTTAGAGCTCTGGATAGTACCCCTGTATTACCATAACTCTCTAGAGAATAAAGTTAGTTAGATATTTTTAAGTGTACAGATTTATTTCATGTGTATTTAAAGGTATTTAATATTACAAATATTGTAAATTCATGCAATGCACATTTATTAGTATTTGATTATATCTATTGATAATGGAGATTCGCTTCCAGTTTTTGCCTGTAACAAAAATTACGTCTCTGCTTACGTCACATTACCCAAAATCGTCATAACATAAAATAAATACACTCCAAATTTGAACATGCAACATTAGACAGTCGTCATTGTTTTTTAAAACAAGTTTTAATAAATACGTGACTGGTATTATATATCTATATATAGTTTGTTTTATTTTAATACATATTTAAAGTTTACATTTGAAATTGTTTTATTTTTTAATCCTTTAATGAATTTGATGATTTTACTTACTTAGGGTACAAACTCGCTGACATTAAATTTTTTACTCCCACCCCTCAGGCAATATGTTTCAAAAATCTATTTTTACATCATCGGGAGGGTGTTGTTTATTTTGTACTAGTATTAATAATGGAAATTTGCTTCCGGTTTTTGTCTGTAACAAAAACTACGTCATAGCTCTATGTCACAGCTTACGTCACAATATTTATGCTATATACACCCAAAATTAAAGTAATCAATTTTAATAATTGTTTTTTACTCTCGTCTTTTTTTTTTTTTTTAAGTTACAAGAAGTTTAAGTAAAAAGTTTACAAAATAAATAAATACCTACGATTTTGTGTAAAATTGATGTGGAAAATATTCAAAATAATTGTGTGATTAGTACATGCACGCAACATTTTATTTGAGAGGGACGGGGCTCAGTTTTCATTTCAATTTGTTTTTTGTTTTTTTTGTTGTTTTTTCCTCCTTAATAAATATGAGGATTTTTCTTACTTATGATACAAAGCCTCTGACATTGAATTTTTAACTCCCACCCTCTCAGGCAATGTCTTTTAAAAATTAATTTTTACGACACCCGGAGGGCGTTTTTTTATTTTGCTAGTTATTAATAATATAGATTTGTTTTAATCGTATCTATTAGTATTAATAGTGATATTTATTGATACTACAAATTAGACATATCTATTTCAGGCGGATTTATTAGTATTTAACATGACAAAGAATACAGATTTATGGCATGGGCATTTATTACTATTCAATAATATTATAAATGATACAGCTTTGTTTATTACTTTTTGACACATCTATGTCGAGAAGTAAGGATGTGATCCACAGAGAACCAGCTTCATTTTGTTGTATAATACATGTTCCTGTATTGGTAATTATACCTGTCTTAAACAAAATGGCATTACTTTTTGACTCACTCTCATTCGAAGGTGGAACATTGCTATTGAGAGAAACGGTGACTGTGGAGAAATAGGGATGTGATCCACAGAGGACCAGCTTCATTTTGTTTTATAATACATGTTCCTGTTTTGGTAATTATATCTGTCTTAAACAAAATAGCATTACTTTTTGACTCACCCTCGTAGCGATTTTATACACATCTTTCAGCTTCCGGTTACATGGAAATTTATCGTCTTATTTAAAATCTACACCGCAACAGCGTGAAGTTGTATTTTTTTTATATATAATATATCACAGAAAGCTCAGGACGAAAATCTACTTTTTTCCTTCGGTCGCCACTGCGAGAAACGCGGTCGGAATATTTCAACTGTTGAAGATCCGTTTTGAGAAGCGTATTTACCAAGAAAGTCAGCTCAAGATATATCAGATATTTTCTTTTGGGACTCTTTAATCCTAGCGTGTTGGTAGTTACTTATGCGGGGCATGCGCACTTCTGTGATGATAAATAACATTTTTTTTTTACCGATCTGTAATCAAATTACGACCAAGGTGCGCTGTACTTACCTACCATGGAATACTGAATACAAAATGGCTAAGATGGAAAAAAAACCCAGACAAAAAAAAACAGATTTTACTAAAAAAAAAGAAGTCTTGTTAGTATTTATCTTTAACCAAAATGGCAACCATAAATATTTTTCACGACTTGCTCTTCCTTTTTTTAACATCTTCCGTTATTTTTTTGTGGATCGAAAAAAAAATAATGTCCAACCAAAATTCGAGTAAAATATAATATAAAACATATTCACTATAGTCTAAAATATAATATATTATCATGTTTATATATTAACATATTATATTTTTATTATTACTAGCAAATTTATGCACCCTCCGGGTGCAAGTATTTTAGTTAAATTTTATAATAAAATATATTAAATTAGAAAGGCTAATGAAACTGAATAAGAATGTAGATAAAAAGATTTGGAACAGAGGGGGTATGATTGAAAAATAGAACAACTTTGAAACTAACTCTTCCATCATTTTCCCTTACTCCCGTCTTTCATTGGTAAATTTTCCTAATTTAACTATTTAGTTAAAATAGGAAGTAAAGAATAATATTACAGTTATTTCTTCTTGTTAATGTATTTCTTTTCATATTTATCCCCGAGATTTTTGCTCATATTCAATAAGATAAAACCAAACAATTAGAAATCAATAATATTAAGCATATATTTATTAAAATCAAATTTTTAAGATCAATATGCAAATAAGCCTTCCCATTCACACTGTAAACCGCTATTTTCTTGTATATATAAATACAATTGTATGTTATTAGTATGTAGATATGGTCAACAATCTTAATGATGTAAAACAATTTTATTAATAATTGAGGTTTAAATAAAAATAAAATCATGGAGAATGTGATGTAAAATAATAAAGGGAATTGTGACTTGTATAGTAATATAGTTTCGGTTACATAGAGACAAGCCCACAATCTCCATTATAATAAGATATATATTATTATTATTATCAAAAATAAGTGTATTTTGGCAGCATTTTTCTTTTATACAAGTTTTGTTGAATTTATCACAACCTGTGCCCACCCCCAAAAAAAAAAATCACCACTGCTTCGTTCAAACTACTACCATTCCAAAAACCTCCCACTACCAATTGATATTACCTCCCACTAATTCCTTGCTACTACTCGTTCTCGTTAAAAACGAGACATAAAAACCATTCCATCGTTTCCCACCTGAGGATAGCAAAGTGTATTGCCGAAAGCGCTAGTGTTGAAACCTTCGGTGGACTGTTATACCAGTTCCACCCTGACACCAGAAGGATGGCCCGAAGATTGGAATGGATCAGTGAAAGACTTGTCAGACAGGAATTGTCTGTTCAATTCAACAAAACTTGTATTATTATTATCCTATATATATATATATATATATATATGTGTGTGTGTGTGTGTGTGTGTGTGTGTGTGAAGAAAAGGAAGTGAATCCGACGGTAGGTAGTCTAATACAAAATCGGAAAAAAACACAGGTTTAAATGAGTTAAGTGGCGAGTTTATTGGCCGACACTTCAGTGTTTCGATCTTCAGGGCATTTGTTGGTATATGGAGGGTATCACAGAATAACGAGAAAAGCGAGTGGTAGTCCTTGTTATTCAATTTTAAACAGACGGAATAACAAGGACTACTACTTCTGTGATAAAAATTTCTTATTACCTTCCATATACCAACAAATGCCCTGAAGATGATCTAATTAATAGATCGAAACACTGCAGGGTCGGCTAATAAACTCACCACTTAATTCAATTAAAATTGTGTTTTTTCATTCTTTCTTCATATATATATATATATATATATATATATATATATATATATATATATATATATATATATATATGTATGTGTGTGTGGAGAAAAGTACACAAGCACTGGATGTTATGGAAACTTGATGT
Organism: Doryteuthis pealeii; assembly: GCA_023376005.1. NCBI lineage: Eukaryota > Metazoa > Mollusca > Cephalopoda > Myopsida > Loliginidae > Doryteuthis > Doryteuthis pealeii. The sequence goes on from CM042174.1 coordinate 5,329,813, forward strand.
TTATTGTCGACGATGCAACGTTTCGGTCTCATATTAGACCATCTTCAGGACTTGGATATAGTTCTTACTTCAATGATGGAAATTCTCAAAATGCTGAAAACGGAAGGTCGTCAGTAGGGGGAGGTGTGGTTGGGGGTGATTAGTGGATTCTTCTTCTCTCTGGAATGGGGAGTGCCGGAATGGTGGATGGTGGTACCACGGGTGTTAGATTGAGAGGATTGGTTAACTAAATATACCACCATCCACCATATATATATATTCTAGCTGATCTTTAACAATACTGTTGTCAGCATGGTCTCACTTCTTCCTCTCATTTCGAATTCGTCTTGTCTCTTTTCTAAACTTTTGGGGACTGTTCCAACTGCCCCAACTACAATTGGTATCACTTTCACTCTCAAATTTCAGTTTGATTTTTTTTCTATTCTCTGTCAAGTTCCATGTATTTGTTAAATTTTTCGTTTTCTTTCATTTTCACGCTGCGATCTGCTGTGACTGCAAAATCTACCAATTGACAAGTTCTCTTTGTTAATCAATACTATAGCTGGTCTTCTAGTTGGCATAAGGCGATCCGTCTTTATCTCAAAGTCCCTAAGTCTCAAAGACAGATTATTTTTCTCTAACTCCTCCTTGTGACTTTTACACACCGGCTCTAACTGGTGGGTTTTCACTAATATGCTATAGCGTTATCTGATCGATTTAAAGGAGTGATGACGTAATTATCCCGCCCTGTCGGCTGGGGCGATAGAATGCACCGACTGCGCCTCTGCAGAGGGGTAAGACTCCTCCAATTGGGCGACCTGTTGGCCGTGGGTGGCGACCCGTGATGCTTACGGATAGAACTCAGGTGTTTGAGCAGTCCATGACTTACAAAACACCACTTTGGCCCTATCTTGAGCTAGACAGGCGGTCGGAGAGGCCCCCTCCGATCAATCAGCTGGTCACGTCAAGCCCTAACACCTATATGATTGCCCCAACCCTATTGCCCTTATGGCAACCCCTAATCCTTTTTATCATATGGGTGCTAGAAGGCGGTAGCTGAGGGTCTACATGTCCTGGGAATGACGTTAAACTCTATCTTATGGTGAGGTTCCAGTTTTTGAGGTTTGGGGAATGTGGAGCACCCCTTCATCACCATTGCTCCCTGGTCCACTCTGACCCGGAGTGGTAGTACCTGTTAGGGTCCCATCTATGGGTTAAATAGAAAAACATGAGTTTATAAATAAAAATTGATTATCCATTAAGAATGAATTTATTTAAAAAAATTGTCAGCATTAAATAACACAACGTGGTTCGTGTGCCGTAACAAAAAATTAAATGTATGCCTATCTTTTTACTGCTCAACTATTATCTTGGCTGGGATCTGGTTGTTGGTCTCTTGCCTAATCTGCTTTTGTGTGAATGGCATTCTCACTCTTTGAGTCTGGAACAACATGGGAATCTCTTGAGGATATCTTGTCTTGTACCGTTCATAGCTTTTAATAACAAATTAAAGACGTTGTTGTTTTTCTTTATTGCGCTCATATTTTATTTTATTCCAAGTATAAATGCCCTGAGAACAGATACTCATCTTACGTCTGTTCCCTTCAAGCATTCAGTCCAGACATCTCATCACTGTCTCTTTCTCTCGCTCTCTTCCTTGCCTTGAGCTGACCAATCAATAATCAACAGGTAACTTTTCATAAGTCATACCAAAAATTCTAGAAACTTTCCACCCTTATCTAAACGTAACTTAATTTTAGGGATTTTTCCATCACGTTGTTTTACAATCCTGGTGGCACCAATCCTACATATATATATATATATAAACTTTTAAATAAAGAAAGACTTAACAAACCGTCATTCCGTAATAATTTATTTCGACCAGAAACTCAAAAAGCTTTTAAAAAATATATATTTTTTAATTAAAAAAAAAATCCTTAACAGGCCAGCCTCTTCAGACGAATTTTATAAAATAAAGGGATTCACCTCAAGAAGGGTTAATATAACCAGAAAATTCACAAAATTCATATCAGACAGCAAGTATAAAATTAAAATTCTTATATATATATATATATATATATATATATATATATATATAATTTAGGTCAGACAGCAAGCCTAAAATTAAAATTCTTATATGTATATATATATATATATATCAGCCCCTCAATACGAGCAGGATGTGACACAAGGTCAATTTCTTAAGTGGAGTTTAACAGGATTTAATTCATTTTTCCTTCTCCTAGACTGGTTATCTAACCATGGTTAAAGAGCCCAATCAGCCCTGCAATTTACCCATAGCTGAAGGGAGAGTAGTTGGATTCTTACCTTTCCCAAAGTTATTAGCGCCATGTGAAATGCAAACAGCTTCGTCCAGGATTTGAACTCGGGTCGATGAGTCCATTCCCAACGACTCTAACCATTACACCACGCGCCTCCACAATCCTGCATATAAGTCCAAAACTTTTCTAAGTGTCCTGATCGATTTTTATCAGTGCTTCGGTCTTAATGGTCGCAATATTAGATTGTTCAAAATAACAAAAAAGGCAACCCCATTATTTTGATATCAATGGCTGCCACCTGACTTCGTGAAAAATATATACATTATGGGCGGGAAAAGTGACTGCGTTTATATTGGTGATTGGAAAGTGTCAGTGGTCTGTAGACGGCTAAGCAGCAGTCTGATAGAAAATGAATAAATTTGGTATATTTATTAGAAACTGGGGAAGTATAAATGAAAAACATTATCTGCGCGGGAATAGGAAGTTATTATTAAGAATCGGATCTTGGACAATAAAATAAAAAGATAACAGCAGGAAGTCGTGTTACTACAGAAATCTATTATCATTATTATTATTATTATTAATAATAATAACAATAATAATAATAATAATAATAATAATAATAATAAAGATTTCTGTTTATTATTATTATTATTATTATTATTATTATTAATAATAATAATAATAATAATAATAATAATAATTATTATTATTATTATTATTATTATTATTATTATCATTATTGATAATAATAATAATAAAGAAGAAGAAGAAGAAGAAGAAGAAGAAGAAGAAGAAGAAGAAGAAGAAGAAGAAGAGATTTCGTGGTCAAAATTTGTATTTTTTGAGTTGTTGGATTGTGGCCTCTACGCAGTCCTCTATGATGGCAATACCTCTTCCCTCTTTCTTTCTTTCTTTCTTTCTTTCTTCTTCTTCTTCTTCTTCTTCTTCTTCTTATTATTATTATTATTATTATTATTATTATTATTATTATAGTTGTTGGATTTATTATTTACCTTTACTATCGATTTCTTATAATCTCTCACCAGGTAAAACAATTATTAATGTATTTATCTGTCTCTTATTAAATAATACCTAGGACTCCGACTATTACTGGCACGACAGTAGTTTCAACTTACCATATTTATTCAATTTCTTTTTCCAAGTCTTTCTATTTACCTATTTTACAAACACTACAAATCCGGTTTTAAATGTTGGTGTAATCGTTAGCAAACAGGTAAATAGCGAGTTCAATCTTCGTTGGAGTCCCTGTATCTGCAACCATGTGTCACATCCTATCCGTGACTAACGGGTTGAGTATATAACTACTACTCTGTAAATCAATTACAAAATATAACACCTTGAAATCGCTGGCGTTATAGAAACTTATAGGGATAGAAGCTTATAATGGAAGCGCGTGGTGTAATTGTTAAAGTCATGGGAAATGGACACGTCACCCCGAGTTCAAATCCTGGATGTGGTAATTGCATTTCACTTAGCGCTAATAACCTTGGGAAAGGTATGAATCCTACTCTCCCACCAGTTATGGATAAATATAAATAAATAAATAGTAGAGTAGACCGGGCTTTTTAACCTTGCTTAGGCAACCGGTCTAGGAGAAGGAAAACTCTGAATTCAAACCTGTTGAACTCCGCTTAAGAAATTGTTACATCCTGCTCGTGCGGAGGGGTTGGTATATATATATATATTTAGGAGGCGCGTGTTGTAATGGCTAGAATCGTAGGAAATGGACTCGTCGAGCCGAGTTCAATTCCTGGACTAAGCCGAATGCATTTCACATGGCGCTAATACTCTTAGGAAAGGAATGAATCGAATTCTTCCTCCAGCTATGGGTAAATAGCTGGACAGACTGGGCTCTTTAACCATGGCTAGGTAACCAGACTGACTTTAACCATTACACCACGTGCTTCCATTAATATATGTCGATGCTAGGTACGTCTCATTCAGAGCTGGAGATGGTATATCCATTTCAATTCTGTCTTGAACATAATATTAACAGATGCCATGGAATTAAAAGAAGAAATCTTACAGAGACTCGTAATTTTGTTTTTTTGAATGAAGAAGCAAAAAAAAAAAAAAAAAAGAAGAATTTTCCTGATTCATTCGTTGGAATCTCAGTTTGGTACAAGCAGCTGTGTTTTAGATGAATATTCCAGGAAAAAAAACGTCTTTTCAACGAGACATCGCTCGAAGATAACGTAACAGATAATTAAAAATCTCATTTCCTGTATGAATATATAAATAAATATATAAATAAATAGTTAAAACGTCAAGGATGGAATCCAGCTGTAATTTTTTACACATCACTTCACACCGTTGGAATCAAATGTTCGATGATATTACGGAAAAAAATCGTGTATTACTGTAGACGAGGGGTGTTAAAAAAATAATGGGACTAAAGATACATTTACCAAGACATGAAGTAACACTGAATAAAATGTTTCTCCAAAATATAACATTTAATACACTGTTTCGAACGACTGGTAGTACCAATACCGGCCCTCGCCAACTCATCATAAAATCATGGAGAATGTGACGTAAATAACTAATGGAATTGTGACTTGAGTAGTAATATAGTTTCAGTTACAGACGGGAAAACACACAATCTCCATTATAATAAGATACTAAAAGGCGGTGACTGGGTACGATGTTAAACTGCATCTAATGGTGAGGTTCCATTTCCTGCTCTCTAGGGAGTGTGGAGTACCCCTTCATCGCCATTACTCCCAGGTTCACTATGACTCGGAGTGGTAGTACATGTTAGGGTCACATTTTTAGGAAAATTGATAAATTTTGAGTACCCATTAAGAATGAATAAAACAAAAAGACTTTTGTAGGAACATTTAAAACTAATAATATAACATTGGGAGGTTCTTTATCTTTACTAGCAAAATGAAAAACACCCTCCGGGCGATGTAAAATAGATTTTTGAAACATATTGCCTGAGGGGTGGGAGTTAAAAATTCAATGTCAGCGAGTTTGTACCCTAAGTAAGTAAAATCATCAAATTCATTAAAGGATTAAAAAATAAAACAATTTGAAATGTAAACTTTAAATATGTATTAAAATAAAACAAACTATATATATATATATTATATATATATATATATATATATATATATATATATATAATAACAGTCATGTATTTATTACAATTTGTTTTAAAAAATAATGAGGACTGTCTAATGTTGCATGTTCAAATTTTGAGTGTATTTATTCTATGTTATAATGATTTTGGGTAATTTGACGTAAGCAGCGACTTAGTTTTTGTTACAGACAAAAAGCGGAAGTGAATCTCTATTATTAATAGATATGCATCACTTTTCTTTTAGCACCTTTGTTTCTTGGTCTTAAACTTTGATCTTATATCTCCTACCTTATCGATTACAACGGCATATTTTGCAAATAGGTGACTGAATTGGCTCCACTTGTATATATTTTGGCTAAAGATGTAGCGACTAATTTTCATGGGTGTTCAAAAATAACTGTTACATACTCATACACATATACCTATATTGGGTATGTACACAAGTATTCTTTTACTGAAGAGAGGGGAGAGAGATAGACATAGGTAGACAGAGAGATGCATATTCATTTTGCATTACTTACTTCTCTGGCCATTTGGTGATCTCTAGTCATTTCTATTCTTTCTTTCCATGTTGAATTCTATTTCTAGATTCTTGTTGGCTGTTCATCTTTGATGTATTCCTTCTTCTTGGTCAGTCTTTTTGCCAATACATTCATCAAGCAAGAACACAATATTATTTCTTTAAACTTTTATTGCTTAAACTTTTTCTTCAAACTAACACAACGCGCGTGTGCATTTGATCCCAGCTGAGGCAGACATGCTTTCTGTCTGACGCCCAAGCTGGAACTGAGGGTTAACTCGGTTCCACGTGACTTCACGTATTTCGCGGGCTTTCTGTAATATTCAATGGAAAGTCACGCCCGTGGTATGAAAAGGGGCCATCCCTTCAGAAATACAGGGGGTTGACAATAATCTATGCATAGATTATGAACATAACGAGACTAAAGCTACATTTACAAAGAGATGAAATAACACTGAATGAAATTTGTCTCCAAAATATAACATTCAATACACTGCTTCTAACGATTGCTAGTACCAATACCGGCCCTCATCAACTAAGCGTATGAGTATCACGAGGATCTGTGTGGTAAAATGAGATGATACTATGTGTTGTGATCCACTTCAGACCACAAAAAACATCTCCTTTGTCTAGCACTGGTGAAAAGGGGATAGACTCCTTCACTGTTTGGCTGATACCGACTTTAGGCCATCTCGACGACTTTATGTAGAGCACCCCTTCATCACCATTGCTCCCTGGTCCACTCTGACCAGCAGTGGTAGTACCTGCTAGGGTTCCATTTAGGGGTTAAATAGAAAATCATGAGTTTATAAAAATGAAATTGAGTATTCATTAAGACTGAATTTATTTAAAAACTTTATCGGCATTAAATGACCCACTGAGGTTGATATGCCCTATAAAAAAACAAACGAAACCAAGCAGACAGGAAAACACACAATCTCCATTATAATAAGATATATGCATCACCTTTGTTTTAGCACCTTTGTTTCTTGGTCTTCAACTTTATCTTATATGTTTCAACATCGATTATAAAGTAAAAATAGAGTCGTCGGGGCTGCTTAAAGTCGGTATCAGCCAATCAGCGAGGGAGTCTATCCCCTTTCCACTAGCGCTAGACCAGGGATATTGTTTTGGCGTCAGAGGTGGAGCGCCACACCTACCATCAGCTCCTTACTTTACCGCACAGATCCCTGTGCTACTCATACGCTGAGTTGGCGACGGCCGGTAGCGAACTAGCAACCTTGTGATTTCTAGCCGAACGCTCTACCGACTGAGCTAACCCGGCCCATTAATATTGATTATAACATTTATATCGATTATAACAACGGCATATTTTTGCAAATAGGTGACTAAAAATCGAGAATTGGCTCCACTTGTATATATTTCGTCTAAAGATATAGCCACTATTTCTCTGAATGTTTGAGATGAGGTTTGATGATTAGTATTATCTGCGTTATTCGGACTATTGTCCCCATCTTCATTGTTATTTGTACAACGTTTCGGTCGATATGCCCTCCGACCTTCTTCAAGTATTTCTTTTCGGAACTGAAAACCTTCTTTTCGGACTCGGGAACCTTCTTTTCAAACTCGGGAACTTTCTTGTCGTAATCGGGAGCCATCACGGAACTTTGAACTTAACCCTTTATTCAGTCCACGGGGGTATTCTGTTCTCATTTTGCTAACCATAGCTGAGGTAGTAGTTGTGTTAATTATCTATCTATTCATTTTATGTGTGATTTTTTTACCTAGACTCATATTGTGTTTTTTTTAATAAACAATGAAGATGGGGACAATAGTCCGAATAACGCAGATAATACTTGTAGCGATTAATTTTCATGGTATATTCTAATTATTCCTTTTCTTGTTTGCTTACGTAATTTCATTCTTAACACTAGTACAAAATAAAAAACACCCTCCGGGCGGTGTAAAAATAGATTTTTAAAACATATTGCCTGAGGGGTGGGAGTAAAAAATTCAATGTCAGCGAGTTTGTACCCCAAGTAAGTAAAATCATCAAATTCATTAAAGGATTAAAAAATAAAACAATTTGAAATGTAAACTTTAAATATGTATTAAAATTAAAAAAAACTATATATAGATATATAATACCAGAGATGTATTTATCAAAACTTGTTTTAAAAAACAATGAGGACTGTCTAATGTTGCATGTTCAAATTTTGAGTGTATTTATTGAATAAATACACTCAAAATTTGAACTTGCCAAAAATCGTAGAATAAATTTTATTCTATGTTATGACGATTTTGGGTAATGTGATGTAAGCAGTGACGTACTTTTTGTTTCAGACAAAAACCGGATGCGAATCTCCATTATTAATAGATACTGTTGTATTGCGAGGTGGATAAAGATACACAGAAGAATGGTGTGCTTAATACATTTATTAAGCACCAGCATTCACTGCTAAACGGATACATAAAAACATAGAACAATACAAAGAATCAACAAGACAAAACTTACACTAAATAGAAAAGGGTCAAATGTGGTATAGAAAAACGCAGTGAAGTCACTCGGAATATTACACTGGTTTACAAAGAAATTGAGGCAAGCACAAAAATATCTGTTTAAACCTAATTTGGGGGTGCAGCTGAATTCAGATTTGATGGTGAGGTTACTTCCAATGCATTTATGTAGTAAAATTACTTCCAATGCATTTATGTTGTAAAATCACTTCCAATGCATTTATGTAGTAAAATGACATCCAATGCATTTACGTAGTAAAATCAGTTCCAATGCATTTATGTAGTAAAATCAGTTCCAATGCATTTATGTAGTAAAATCAGTTCCAATGCATTTATGTAGTAAAATCAGTTCCAATTCATTTCTGGACATTGCTTGTTTAATAACACTGGTTTACAAAGAAATTGAGGCAAACACAAAAATAGCTGTTTTAACCTAATTTGGGGGTGCAGCTGAATTCAGATTGGAAATCCGTTTTTACTCATCACCTCTAGTTTTTTAAAAAATATGCATACTGTACATTTTGTACACATACTGTACGTATATGCATTCAGGGTTAATTTCTAATATTGTGTGACTTATGTCTTCTTTTTTGCTATTATGCAATAAATGTAAGTGATAGCATTACATTATATATACATAGCTATATATCAAGACAGATTTTGGCAGTTACGCGTAGCCAACACGTTCTCAAGGAGAATCCTCTGGTTGACATGAATAAGGTGATTCTTCCTCCTCTTCACATCAAGCTTGGTTTGATGAAGAATTTCGTGAAGGCCATGGACAAAAATGGTGCTGCCTTCCAACACTTGTGTACTGTGTTCCCAGGTCTCAGTGCTGCTAAGCTCAAAGAGGACATCTTTGTCGGACCTCAGATCCGAGAAGTGCTGAAGGATACTGATTTTGAGGAGCTTCTTACCTTAAAGGAACTGAGAGCATGGGAAGCATTTAAGTCAGTCTGTAGTGGCTTCCTTGGTTACACAGGCGTACCAAATTACCAAGCCTGTATTGAGAAGTTGAAAAACTGAAAAGGAGTGAAAATAATAATAATAATAATAATAATAATAATAATAATAATAATAATAATAATAATAATAATAATAATAATAATGATCCACTGGGAATTATGCAAAAAATTAAATTTTGACCTCACAACAAAATGGTATATGCATAAACCAGAATCTGTTCTTGAGAACGAAACGCACAAAATTCTCTGGGACTTTGAATTATAAACGGATCACCTTATCCCAGCAAGAAAACCAGACCTAGTGTTGATAAACAAAAAAGAAAGAACTTGTCAACTGGTGGATTTTGCGGTGCCAGCAGATCACAGGGTGAAGTTAAAGGAAAATGAAAAAATGGACAAATATCTGGACCTTGCCAGAGAACTGAAAAAGTTATGGAATATGAAAGTGAAAGTGATACCAATTGTAGTTGGTGCACTTGGAACAGTCCCAAAAGGATTAGAAAAGGGTTTGGAAAGTTTGGATATCAGAGGAAGGATTGAAACCATTCAGAACACTGCACTGCTGCAATCTGCCAGAATACTCAGAAGAGTCCTGGAGACCTGAGGAGACTTGCTGTCACTCAGACTCCAGTGAAAGACCATCAGCTAACACTGATGTGAAAACTCAAAAGGAGCAAATAATAATAATAATAATCTGGGAATCAGAGGGAGAATCAAGACCATCCAGAATACTGCATTGCTGCAATCTGCCAGAATGCTCAGAAGAGTCCTGTCACTCAGACTCTAGTGAAAGTCCATCAGCTAACGCTGATGTGAAAAACTCAAAAGGAGTGAACAATAATAATAATAATAACTAGCAGCACTTGTGGATATACCACAGTATGATACTTTGATGATTACAACGTCTGATATGTTTACTTAATAGCTATTGCTAATAGTTCAATATGCAAAAAGCATACTAATCTTGATTTAACCCTCTCTCACCCTTTCTTTAAATAGAGCTTATAAAATAGTTACATTGTTTTAAAATGTAAAAATCCTGGAATAGAAAAGATACTTTTATCCGGTAAAATTTATATGTCACACAGTTTGAAATAATTTTGTTAGGAAAAATTGTGGAAGAAGACAATAGATCATATATTTTCGAATAACACGATCCACGACCTGCGACCCACGTCCCCAAACACTGTCACACACATTGCTAAATGGCAAAAGGTCACAGACGTGATGAATTGGGAAAACGCTTTAAGACGAACACATTGTCGCTTTCATGACAATGGGTGTGAAAAAATAGCATTCTTTGTTGCCATCTTAATCTTTATAATTATATAAATGGTTTATTCAGGACAAGGAACTTGTTTTTTGTTTTTAACACAAAGAAACCTATTTTACGAGTGTGAGTCAAAAAGTAATGCTTTTTTGTTTAGGACAGGTATAATTACCAACACAGGAACACGTATCATATATCAAAATGAAGCTGGTCCACTGTGGATCACATACCTATTTCTCCACATAGGTGAGACAAAAAGTAATATTTTGTTTAGGACAGGTACAATTACCAACATAGGAACATGTATCATACATAAAAATGAAGCTGCTCCTCTGTGAATCACACCCTTACTTCTCCACAGTCACCATTTGGCCTTTTTCAATCTCATGCCTTTTTCTGCCTTGCTCCTTAAATTTTTCTTCTATCTGAAGCTATTTTAACTGTTTTAATTTCCAAAGACCGACCATCTCATAATGCGAGGGTGAGTTAGAAAAGTAATGCTTTTTTGTTTAGGACAGGTATAATTACCAACCCAGGAACACGTATCATATATCAAAATGAAGCTGGTCCTCTGTGGATCACATCCCTACTTCTTCACATAGTCACTGCTTCTCTCAATAGCAATGTTCCACCTTCGAATGAGAGCATGTATCCCTGCCCTGTAAAATTCTGTTGTCTGTTCTTTGAGTCTTAAGAATGTAGAAACAACGAAATAGATTTGGTTAGGTCCTACCCTTCCCTAGAGGCTACAGTTGGTGTATTCTATGCTCTGTTGTCAGTGCTGGGACATTAAGGAAAGGTACGAGGGTGAGTCAAAAAGTAATGTCATTTTGTTTAGGACAGGTATAATTACCAACACAGGAACACGTATCATACATCAAAATGAAGCTGGTCTTCAGTGGATCATATCCGTACTTCTCCACATAGGTGAGTCAAAAAGTAATATTTTGTTTAGGACAGGTACAATTACCAACACGGGAACATGTATCATATATCAAAATGAAGCCGGCCCCCTGTGGATCACACCCCTACTTCTCCACATAGGTGTGTCAAAAAGTAATGCCATTTTGTTTAGGACAGGTATAATTACCAACACTGAAACATATATCATACATCAAAATGAAGCTGGTCTTCTGTGGATCGCATCCCGATTTCTCCATATAGGTGAGTCAAAAAGTAAGGCCAACATAAGAACATGTATCATACATCAAAATGAAGCTAGTCCTCTGTGGATCACATCCCTACTACTCCACATAGTCACCTTATCTCTCAATAGCACTGTTCCACATTCGAATGATACCATGTATCCCTGCGTCTTAAAATTCTGTTGACTTTTCTATGAGGGTCTGTGAGGCAAACATTATTCCAGTGAGGATAAATGAAATCTGTAGTGAAGAAGTGGCCCAAAGAACAATCATAATAGTTACCGTTTCTCTTAATAGCAATGTTCCACCTTCAAATGATTAATCGGCTGGCCACGTCAAGCCCTAGCACCTATATGATTTTCCACACCCTAATGCCCTTATGGCAAGCCCCAACCCCTTTTTATCATATGGGTGCTAGAAGGCGTTGACTGAAGGTATACATGTCCTGGGAATGACGTTAAATTCTATCTGATGGCGAGGTTCCAATTCTGGAGGCTTGGGGAATGTGGAGCACCCTTCAACTCCATTGCTCCCTGGTCCACTCTGACCCAGAGTGGTAGTACCTGTTAAGGTCTCATCTATGGGTTAAATAGAAAAACATGAGTTGATAAAAAAATTGTATTATCCATTAAGAATTGATTTATTTCAAAACTTTATTGGCATTAAATAACCCACTGAGGTTGATATGCCGTAAAACAAAACAAACCAAACCAAACCTTCAAATGAGATAATGAATCCTTGTCCCATAAAATTCTGTTGACTGTAGAATTATCATACTGTCGTATATCCACAGGTCCCGCTCGTTATCTTTTATTACAAAACATTTGTTTTGCAGCCAATTTCGTTCCCACTTTTTACAATGCTTGTGATGAATGCAAGTCCTGTGTTTTTTTTTGTTTTTTTTGTTGTGGGGGGTGCCTTTTTTAAAAATAGATTTCCTCCTGGAAATTGAGAGGATGTGTATTCTCTTTGGAATTTACATGAGTAATATTACTTTTGGAGTTTGTATGGTCCAAGATTCAATGTTTTGAGCGATATTACACACTCATTCTAAATCAATCATCATCATCATCATGTCACGCTGTTGGCACGGATATCCATGACAATCTCTCTCCATCCGTCCCTATCACTCATCATTCTCGGGAGGTCCTCTATGCAGCATCTTGTATCCGCACAGAGCTGATCAATGTACGTCTTCGCAGGTCGGCCCAAACTGGCGTGCCCATGTGCTGGCTTCCATAGGAGGACGTCGCTTATGAGTTCGTCCTTGCTTCTCTAGCAGTGTCCCGCGTGTCTTGTCCGTCTTACTCGGATGGTTTCGGTGATATGTGGCAGCTGGCCGTACAGCTGTTGGGGTGCTGTTTCCACGTCTTGTTCAGGATCACCCGCAGCATTCTTGTGCAGCTCCCATCTAGTTTATTCACTAGTCGCTTCGTTAGGTTCCAGGTGGTGCAGCCATACAGCAGCACTGATACGACAATGGCCTGGAAGAACTGTCTCTTTAACTTGTCTGTGAGATTGAATTTCCATATGACCGATAATTTATTTATAGCGGCCCATGCTTTTCCTATACGTGCATTAACGTCGTTTTCTGTGGAGGAGATGTTACTGCCTAAGTATCTAAATTGTTCTACCGAGTTTAGGAGTTTGCCAAAGGGGACTATGCAGATGACCTAGCACTACTCGCAACTACACCTGCACAAGCCGAATTCCTGCTACACAGCCTAGAAAAGGCAGCACAAAATGTCGGCCTATACGTAAACTCTAAAACTGAGTTCATGTCTTTCAAAAACAAAAGCGACATCTCCACCATCGATGAAATCAATATAACTAACAAATTTGATAGATGACTAGTATAAAATGACCTGGAGTTAAATTCCTTAAACATGGGACCATATGACACTTTAGGCACCCCTTTTGCGATCTCCATTCATAAGGACATGTTTTTCATTTACACCGGGTTAGGGTTAGGGGTTAGGTTTATACTTTTTTTTAAAATCTAAAAATCGCCTGTTGATAAACAACCGTATTTCGACGATGTGAATAAAAAAGCATGTCCTTATGAATCGAGATCGCAAAAGGGGTGCCAAAAGATCATATGGTCCAATTTTTTAATTAAATTCACACTTTTTATAATGCTAGTTAAAATAGTGAATGCAAGTCCCAAGTTGTTGTTTTTTTTCGGGGGTGGTTATTTTTTGTTGTCAGGTTTGTTTTGTTTTTGTTAGTGTGCCTGAAATAGTATTTTGTTCTTCATTTATCTCCATTTTCACTTTCTTTGGCGCGATCAATTTTTTCAATAAATCTCTCCGACTTGCACGTCTTCGCTCTTTGTTGTCCCATATATAATTTGCACCAAGTTTCTTTTGTTTTCGTCTTTTGTATTTTCGAAAAGGGAGAAAAAAAGATACATTCTAATTTAAAGTAGAAAGGTGATAATTTTACTTCTTCGCCCCAAAAACCTGATAATTGAATCTTCTAGAATAGTTCCGCGGTCAAAAAAATATATATACACAAGTCTATTTATACCAATTTATACCATGTGTCTCCTTAAAGAACAGCGACATCAGGTATACAGTCATTTACCTACCATCTCACGAACCATCGAAATAAACGAACAATACTTGTTGGACACACAGGAACACACTCATAAGTGACGTTCTCTTGAGGATATCTACGCATCGAACACTATATATATAAACACTCACACACACACACACACACTATATATATATATATATATATATATATATATATATATATATATATATATATTAAAAAAAGAAGGTCCGCAAAATGTATTTTGTTTTCAGAAAAATTTTTTTAATTCTTTTTGTTTTACATATGCAACACGTGTTTCAGATCTTCTGGTATCTTCTTCAGGCTTTGATTGATAATATGAAAATGAATTTTTACATGCATGTGTATATATATATACATATACATGAGTATTTCACCTCCTCTTCCTGTTTTTGTGGGAGCGGAATGGAATTTCATTTTTAACATTAGTCTTTTAAACAGGTGTTTTTGTTTTTTGGGTGGTTTGCTAATAAAATCATTAGCTGAATTTTTATAACTTTTTTTATTACTTTTTTATTTGGGTTGTCTTGATAAAGTTCATCATATATATATATGTAGTATATTAAGAAAAATGAAAAAACACAGGTTTAAATGGGTTAAGTGGTGAGTTTAAACCTGTGTTTTTTCATTTTTCTTAATATACTACATACAGTCGGATTCACTTCCTTTCGTCACACACACACGCACACACACACACACATATATATATATATATATATATATATATATATATATATATTAGTGTGTGTATTTGGGCAGCATTCGTTCAGATATATATGTAGAATTAAGCAAAAGGCACGTTTCCTGTTTAACAATTTTATTAAGAATATTTTCAAGCTTTCTGGCCAACTAAAAAAAGAAGTTGGCCAGAAAGCTTGAAAAGATCATCAATAAAATTGTTAAACAGGAGACGTGCCTTTTGTTTAATTCAATATATATATATATATATATATATATATATAAATTAATAAGTCATCCACAGACACGTGTTTCGGCGTTTCACGCCTCTTCAGTGTGGCTAGACACAACTATCCTTGGCTAGGGTCGAACTCAGACTGACCGCATGGTAGTCCGATATCTTATCCCCTCGCCCACTGACAATTGATGCTGGGATTGGTGTTTTAAAACTATTAAGTACATAGGAATGTTTATGTATTTTATGGTCACTGAGAGATCAAATTTCCGGGTAAAAGATCATTGCTTATTTGCTTAGTGGTGAGAGTTAATTTAAATTCCCAATTAGAGAGCTCATTACCAAATTTATGGGAGCATAGATAGATAGATAGAGAGAGAGACAGACAGACAGACAGACAGACAGAGACAAACATATAGATAGATAGAGCAATAGATAGATAGATAGATAGATAGATAGATATAAAGAACAGTGATAGATAGATAAATAGTCAAAGACCAGTGTTGTCCAACCGCCAAAAATATATACATCAACCATGTCCGGATAATGGATGCCATGTAGAGGACCTGCCAAGAGCAATGGATGTTATGGTTGGATGGCGAGAGAGAAAGAAAGTCAAGGGAATCCGTGCTGTGATGATACCGCAAATAATCGTGTGGGATGTATGACCCGTTGTACATATAAATCACATAACGAATAGGCAGAGCGTATCATTTTTAGTAAGTAGTGTATTTTGAAAATAACTAAAGAAACACAAAAAATTCATAAAGGAGAAAAGTACTATTATCAAAAGAAAAAAGAAAAAAAAAATCTTTTAGAGATAAAGAAAAACGAATGACTTCCGGAAAGAAAGAAATAAGAGCAAGAAAAAACAAACAAAAAACAAACATAGAAAGAGAGGGAAAAGGATATTTGCAAAGAAAGAGCAGGGGCAGGCAAGAGGAAAGACCCGCTCCCTTCTATTGACTGAGTTGGTCTCCTCCTTCCACACGATTTTGTACATGGCCACGTTTATTGAGCACTCAGTGAAGATCGACCTCATCACCCATATTGAAATGAAAATCTGGTTTGTTAACCAATACTCCTTAAGAAAATTAAATGTAATTTATATTTGACATAAAGTAATAAGTACGGGGCACCCAGTTAGAGTCGAACTCAGTACTCAGCAGTAATTGATATTAAAGTCTAGCTTGCTAGATATTGTAATTTGGTTCTTGGGTTTTAAGAAACAGGAAGTTTCAATTCCACCATTGCATAAGACAAACGGAAGTACCGGTCCCGCCATTGTGTAAGACAAACGGTTGAAAGACAATGGGTTGATAACAGACTCTGTTTCTTAACAACGCACTGTGATAATGAAAATAAATGACCGTTTTTGCTCAGGAATTTTTGGAAAACCTTTTTAACACCTGGGGGGTGTTATCGCGTGGTATGAGAGCGCAGTCTGTGTTCGGGCCTCACCTGTATTTGCCGGGGCTGCATGTGGCTCGTAGGCCGCTTGTTTGACATGCCTGACATAAAAGATATAACTATTTCTTGTTTTCCTTTCAGAACTGTAGAATAAACCATACTCACCTTCACAGGAAGGTTGTGACTAGCGTCCAGTCACCAGACAAAAATGAAAGACAAAGTGTAACAGAATATACTCTGTACCAATTGAGAAGACATGGTTTTAGTGTGTATATTTGTATCTGTATATATTGAACACTTGATTATGTCTTCTCAGTTGCTACAGAGTGTATTCAGTTACTCTCTGTTTTTTTTTGGTCTGGTGACTTGACGCTAGTCACAGCCTTCCCGTGAAGGTGCGTATGATGTTTATTCTACATCTCCTCTTCCTCCCCCGCGTTGCGATGTTTATTCCACAACAATGACGACAACATTTCTTTCTAGTTTATCAAGCAACTTACGTTTGGTCAAATTGTTTGACAGTTTGTTTTTCGGTGAGTTGATCACGTGTTAATGTCAGACCTGAAATCGAACCCTCTCTGTCTTTTTTAGTCTGGTGACTGGATGCTAGTCACAGCTTTCCTGTGAAGGTGCATATTAGACACACACCATTAGTGCCCTCACAATTAAAATATGGTTACTTGATGAGTCTTCATAGCTGGTGTGAAACCTTAGTTTTCCTTGTCCTAAACTGGTTACCATACCAAGGCTAAAGAGCCTCATCTACCCTACTCTACATCTACCCTTCCTCCCCCACGTTGCAGTGTTTATTCCACAACAATGACGGCAGGATTTCTTTCTAGTTTATCAAACAACTTACCGTCGGTCAAATTGTTTGACAGTTTGTTTTTCGAGGAGCTGATCACGTGTTAATGTCACATACCTGAAATCGAACCCACTCTGTCTTTTTTTGTCTGGTGACTGGATGCTAGTCCTAGCCTTCTTGTGAAGGTGAGAACGATATTTATTCTACATCTCCCCTCCCGTCTTGCGATGTTTATTCTACAACAACGAGGGTAGTATTTATTTCTAGTTTATCAAACAAATTATGGTCGGTCAAATTACAGTTTGTTTTCGGTGAGCTGATCACGTGTTAATGTCACAGACCCCAAATCGAACCCTCTCTGTCTTTTTTGGTCTGGTGACTGGACGCTAGTCACAGCTTTCCTGTGAAGGTAAGTATGTTGTTTATTCTACATCTCCACTTCCTCCGATGTTTATTCCACAACAATGACGGCAGCATTTCTTTCTAGTTTATCAAACAACTTACGTTCGGTCAAAATGTTTGACAGTTTATTTTTCGGTGAGCTGATCACGTGTTAATGTCACAGACCTGAAATCGAACCCGCGATCGAGGCGTGACAAAGGTGAAATTGTGAGCATAGCTTTTCTGTCACGTATAGTTTTCGAAGTCTGACGTAATTCTTTTAATGCGTTCTGATTGGATCTAATGTACACTGCAGATAATAAGGCCTACAAGTCTTGAGTCTAAAATTGAGGGAAATGACGTGTGGGTTTACAATTACCTAATTTTATGTAAAATTATTCGTTTTATGTAACGCAATACGCTGATCTCCATGGTAACGAATATCAGTTGAGAAAATAAATTGATGGTCCCCGGATGACAACACATTTTATCCGAAATAAAAATGTCATTTCTCATTTACATCAAAACTATAATAAGTCTTATAGTTTAAATAGTTTCTGACTTGATGCATGTATTTACAAAAGCACTCGGCCACAGACAGGATGTGACACAAGGTCATTTTTAACCGGTTTAGCTCAGTCAGTAGTGCGTCGGACTAGAAACCACAAGGTTCCTGGTTCGATACTAGCCCTCGCCAACTCTGCGTATGAGTAGCACAGGAATCTGTGCGGTAAAGTGAGGAGCTGATGTTAGGTGTAGCGCTCCACCTGGACTAGGGCTAGTGAAAAAGATATAGACTCCCTCGCTGTCTGTCTGATACCAACTTTAGGCCTCCCTGACGACTTTAGTTTTAATTTATAGTTGGTTTAATGAAGACACTCGTGGTATAGCCGTAACTGTATTTTTTATTTTGTATTTTTCTGTTTGCCATATATGTATTTACTAACCCCTCCACACGAGCAGGATACGACACAAGGTAAATTTCTTAAGCGGAGTTCAGCAGGTTTGAATTCAGAGTTTTCCTTCTTCTAGACCGGTTGTCTAACCAAGGTTAAAGAGCCCAGTCTGCCCTACTATTTACTCATAGTTGGAGGGAGAGTGGGATTCATACCTTTCCCAAGGGTATTAGCGCTAAGTGAAATCCAATTAACACGTACAGAATTTGAACTCGGGGCGACGAGTTCATTTCCCATGACGTTAACCATTACACCATGCACTTTCTATGCCCAAATATTGTTATTGCTCGTACTGGTTCTTGTAATTCCATTTTAAGAATGGTCCATTTTAAGCTTGGTCGATTTTAGGAATGGTCCATATTAAGAGTGGTCCATTTTAAGAATCGTCCAGAACATCTTACAAAAGGGACAGCTTAGGCGTTTATTCCTTTGACATTATTTCTGCTGCATGGTTTATAGATTTCTTTTTTTGTACTGTTGGCTTGAATTCAGAATTGTTCCTTTTTTTAGACTAGTTTCCGTACAAGTAGAATAACTTAAAACTATTGATTTAATTACACTGGTTTACAAAAAATATGTTTTGTCTGAGACAAGAATGTGAATAGGTGTTTTTTACTAATTTGGGTGTGCTGAATTCAAATTTATGAACAGTTTTGCTCTATCACCTCTAGTTTTCTGTCTTTTAAATAGTCTCATTTTAGTATATAGAGAATATATACGTGCTTATTTTAACAGTTGAAGCAGCTTATTACAGATAGAACAGGATAGATAAAGAACATTGACGGAATAAATAGACTTGGATGACACAATGTATACAATTCATAGTAACGCAGACAGTTAGAAGTAAAAAAGAAGACATAAGTCACACAATATTAGAAATTAACCCTGAATGCATATACGCCTTTATGTACAGTATGTGTACGAAATGTACAGTATGCATATCTAAAAAAAACTAGAGGTGATGAGTAAAAACGGATTCAGCACCTCCAAATTAGGTTAAAACAGATATTTTTGTGTTTGCCTCAATTTCTTTGTAAACCTGTGTTATTGGAGCAGACGTTTAGCAAGGTTTGCTAAAAATTGTCCATGAATAAGTGTTTAATTGTCAAAGGTGTTTGACATGTTCCACATTGTGGTTATTGTTCTTGTTTGAGGATATAGGAGTGCGTTAGTCTTGTTTGACCAATGCGTAATCGGGACACAATGACTTGTTCCTTTCTAGACTTCCTTAAATTTGGTCTCCAGCCTCCCAAAGTGGGTTTGATTAGGAAGAGTTTATTGTGGATGTTGTTATTCCAGTGTTGTTAATATTTTGTATGAAGTAATCTATTAATTTTAGGTTTCAAGTCAGTATATGGTATCTTGAACTTGTCGGGGATCAAGTCTAGAGCCGATTTAGCTGCGGAGTCAGCTAAATGCTGAATGCATGGTATGCAGGTTTTTTGCTCACATCAGAAACCGTTATTTTAAATTCAATATTTGCACAATTCCTAATAGATCACCATCCCTACCCATTCATGCTACTTCTCGTACTTCTTCTGAGCCATTTTACCATATTAATCTAGTTTAGGGTTGACTAGCGGGACCTGTGGATATACCAGAGTATAATCTAATTATTACAATGTGTGATATGTTTACTTAAGAGCTATTGCGTAATAGTTCGATATGTAAAATTAACAATAATCTTGATTTAACTCTCTCTCACACTTTTTTTCTTTCTTTCCCTCTTTTCATTTTTTCATTATGTTCGATTGAAACTGATTAGCGTTCTTGCTTCCGCGCGCACATCCCCTCTCCCTTTATATGTCCCCTATTCCCTTCCTTCCTTTCTTTTTTATTGTATTTTTCTGTGTTGTATGTCGTTTTTCTTTCCTTTCTGTCTCTACAATAAAAACGGAATGGTCCATTATTTAGTTGAGGTAACGACACATATAAGAACTAAGAATGCAGCGGATAAGCAACACCTGATAATCAAGACTTACATTATTGCATTTTATGTTGTACAATTTGGACAGTCTCATTTTTAACCAGAGATTTTTGCAAGATGATAACGGTCGTACTATTACTGAGCACGAGTATCTATCCATATGTAAATTGCAGTTATGTGAATCTGTATGTCCGGAGGAAACTTTGAAAATGAAACAATTAACGACAAAGTAAATATATATACATACATTAAATGTCACCAGGGCTTGGTTTTTGAGCAAAATAATGAAGATTTGATTTATATTCGTGAAGATAATTAAAAAATAAAATTTAAATGATAACAACATGGAGTTTTTTTTTTCGTTTAGTATTTTACATAGGAGACATTAATTTTTTTTTTCAGAGCGGCTGGGTCAAAGCAAGATCTTTTTTTCACATAGAGATTTTAATGGGGCCTCCTGTGAGGATCCAACCCGTGATTCAATAATAATGGATCTGCGAGACTACCTTTCTTACCCCCTTCCTCTACCAAAGTGAAGCCGGGTAGCTGCTTCTAGTTAATATATAAATCATGCACCTGCCTGATATACGTTTATATTAAGAATAGTTACTTGAAGTTAAGATTGCTAACAAATAATATTTACTAGTTACTTGGAATTAATTAATTGCTGAGTTTGGTATTGAATAACCCATCAAGAGTTGACATGCCCTAAAATTATCTAACTACACATGCTCAGTGTGACGACCTGTCTATTTTCTAGGATTATTCAAATTAATACGTATTATCGGCGGAAAGATCTCATCTTGTATTACATTGGGATCCTAATTCTCTCGAGTGGATACGGATTATCTCCCTTTGCTGTAGAATTCTTCAGCTGACTTGTCAGATTTAATTGTGTAACAGCTTACCCAGGCCGAGGCTGACCGAGTGTCTCCTTATCGGTGCCATATTGACTCTTTCAACTCACGTAGATTCTATTGTGCATTGGAAATCTGTGAATTCGCATGGGTATGAAAAGGATAGGAGAGATGTCTCCATGTATATATACCCCGTTGAGGTTTGAAAGTATCTCAATGAATATTTTTGAATTGTATACTAACTAGCTAAAGTACTTGCTTACGTCAGGTTAGGAATTAAAATGTCTAGTATAAAAAACTATTAACACTATCTATTATAATAAATGTTGACCATACAATAAAATGGTATATGCATAAACCAGAATCTGTTCTTGAGAATGAAACGCATAAAACTATCCAGGCGGGAGACCAGACCTAGTATTGATTAACAAAAACAAAAAAAAAAACGATGACTTTGTTCAAGTAGGTATGTGATCCACAGCTGTCCAGCTTCATTTTGTTGTGTGATACATGTTCCTATGTTGGTAATTATACCTGTCCTAAACAAAATGGCATTACTTTTATATACCCCGTTGTGGTTTGAAAGTATCTCTATGAACATTTTTGAATTGTATACTAACTAGCTAAAGTACTTGCTTACGACAGGTAAGGAATTAAAACGTCCAGTAAAAAAACTATTAATACTATCTAGTAATACAGTTTGGTAACCATAAGATGAGACCATAAATCCTGTAGTAAGCGAATGTAGAAAACTAGCACAAAGGGAATACAAAGCTAGACCCGACTGGGTTGGGAAGCTGATCTATTTGCAATTATGCAAAAAAAAATAAATAAATGTTGACCATACAATAAAATGCATAAACCAGAATCTGTTCTTGAGAATGAAACGCATAAAATTATCTGACGGCTCCCCTTATCCCAGCCGGGAGACCAGACCTAGTATTGATTAACAAAAAAAAAACATGGTGAATATGTGTATAAGTAGGGATGTGATCCACAGAGGACCAGCTTCCTTTTGATGTATGATACATGTTCCTGTGTTGGTAATTATACCTGTCCTAAACAAAATGGCATTACTTATTGGCTCGCCCTTGTAGATAAATACCCCTCAGTACAAAGAATCAAAGACAAATGTCTTAATTCTTTACAATTAACTACATATTTTGCTCATCTTCATTTCATAGCAATTTTTATTCAATAATTTTCTCTTTAAGAAAAACTGAGTTTTATTGTCTACTAATTCAGTTTTTTCAAGGAACAATTAAATTAAAAATAAAATTCAATTTTTCTCAGACTGTTTCTCACCTGTGAGTACTTTCTTAATTTAGATGTACGTCTCAATCTTCGGTTTCTTAAACAACAAAAAGTTACTTTTTCTATTAGCTTAAAAAACGGCATGTCCATTTATAGCCGACACGTCTTTGCGGAAATCCTACATATTTAATATTGGAAATAGCCTACTTTTCATCCAAGTAGCCTGAAATACTTTAGCTAGTTAGTACACAATTAAAAAATATTCATAGAGATACTTTTAAAAATACTTTTTAAAGCACAACGGGGTTTATAAAAGTAATGCAATTTTGTTTAGGACAGGTATAATTACCAACACAGGAACATGTATCATACATCAAAATGAAGCTGGTCATCTGGGAATCACACCCCTCCTCCTCCACATAGTCACCGTTTCTCTCAGTAGCAATGTTCCACTTTCGTTTAATTATATTGATATAAGGCATGGGGCAAATGGTCACTCCTAAATATAGACTCGTTGACTACCACGTGACCTGGGGTAGATTTCTATTGTCCAATCACTGGCACTGCTGCTGCTGCTTCTGCTGTATTAATAGAGGCACCATTCTGAGCTTATTTCATTGACATTTGGATTCTCTTGGACGTAGGACTTACAAAGAATACTCTAAAACCGGATTCTTATTGGCTTGCTTACTTACTTATTACATCTGGAACCTAGGATGCCGACCAGATACTTAACAACCACTACACTTTTTATATATCAGAGAGCATTCTCTTCATTAATATCATTCTTTTAATGAATATATATGTGTGTGTGTGTGTCTGTGTGGGTGTGTGTGTGTGTGTGTGTGTTGTTGTTGTTGTTGAACTCGTGACGAATTTTTTTTACAATCCTTTCTAATTGTCTGTCCATATTTTTAATATGTGGGTGGAATTGGTGTATGATTGCACCAAATGTTTTATCACGAGTACTTTCTGCGCTACTTAGTCTTATCATCAGGTGTGGAACTGGTAAGATGTTTTCATTGTTCCTTTTTAAACTTTTCAAATATATACATCTAATGTCACTACGTTCATATATATATATATATTATATATATATATATATATATATATATATATATATATGTATATATATATATATATATATATATATATATATATATATATATATATATATGATGAGTATATATATATATATATATATATATATCTTTAATATATATTATGTATATATATATATATATATATTATATATATAGATAGATAGATAGATAGATAGATAGATTCTATGTATATTATATATATATGGGAAATATGTTTGGCTTTGTTTATAAACATGAAAAGAAATCAGTATTCAATATCAGATCATTAGATATGCCGACAAAGAAGCATATCTCTACTCCCCCATATATATATATATATATATATATATATAATATATATATATATATATGTGTGTGTGTGTGTGTGTGTATGTGTGTGTGTGTGTGTGTGTGTAATGCTAATGTGTTCCTATATGTGTCTATCGTTATTTTGTTCATATCTATTTTATTCTTAAAACGATTAAAATTATAAGCCAGTTTGCGCATTGGGATCTACTAAATGTAAGATACAGAAACTGATTGAAGTAAAGTCAACCATATTTCTTGTTTATATTTTATGTATTTTAGATTTCATATGATAAACCTTTGTACTGGTTCACCTTTTGTTTCATTTCTACATTATTTTATTCTATTGTGTTCTGAATCTTACCAATAGATGGTTGTATATGTGCTTTGTTGGACCATATGACCTTTAGGCACCCCTTTTGATCTCGATTAAGAACGGACATGTTTTTTATTCACACCGTCAATATTCGATTGTTTTAACAGAGAATTTCTTTTATTTTGCAACTGCAAAAAAATACCATAATTCTTATAGTTAACCGTTTTTATTTTAATTTCAAAACTGATACACTGTTGCAATATTCCACCGGATGTGGACCAGACTAAATTATATATATATATATATATATATATATATAACAATCCAAATGTTTTCTCAATAGAACACCACGAAGGTAATAAACCGATTTCATCTTCTCGAATAACTTATATAATAATTATATTAACTAGCAAATATATGCACCCTCCGGGTGCAAGTATTTAAGTTTTAATGTAATAAAATATTTTATTAAATTAGAAAGTCTAACGGAACTAAATAAGAATACAGATAAAAAGATTTGAAACAGAGGGAGTATAATAAAAGATTTGAAACAGAGGGAGTATAATAAAAGATTTGAAACAGAGGGAGTATAATAAAAAATGGAACAACTGAAACTTACTCTTCCATCACTCTCGTCTTTCATTGTTATTTTTTCTAATTTAAGTATTTAGTTAAAAGAGGAAATAAAGAATAAAATGACAGTTATTTATCTTGTTAATGGATTTTATTTAAGATTCATTGAAGAGATTTTTGCTTATATTTATTAAAATAAAACCAAACAGTTAGAAATCAATAATACTAAGCACATATTTATTAAATTCGATTTTTTAATATTGATATGCAAATTAGCCTTCCCGTTCACACTGTAAACCGCTATTTTGTTGTATATATAAATATAATTGCATGTTGTCAGTATGTAGACATAGTTAACAGTATTAATAATGTAAGACAATTTTATTAATAATTGAGATTTAGATAAAAATAAAATCATGGAGAATGTGATGTCAATAACTAAGAGAATTGTGACTTGAGTAGGAATATAGTTTCGGTTACAGACAGAAAAACACACGATCTCCATTATAATAAGATTTGATTCTTCAAAAGAGTCTAGTAATTGATGAGGAACACTTTCCATTAGTGTCTTCTCTCTCAATTTTTTTTATATCCTTTATTTATTTAAACAATTTTTTTTTACTTTTGAGAGAGGTCCCTTGGAGGGGATTTTTCATTTATTCCACTCATCTCATTCATTTTTATCTCATTCATTCATTCAATTCACCATAAATTCTTAACTAAATATATATATATATATATACATAACATATGAAAGTAAACAAACGGTTTTTTATAGTTTGTTTGAGATGGCGATAGCCGACAATTTGGGAGAATAAGTGCTTAATTGAAGTCATACCTAATTGAAATTTAATTAGTTGATAATTAATATATTAGGCAAGCATATATGTTCAAATGTAAAGGCGTAAACAAATCGAGAAAAATTCAATCTTTGTATGTACATTTCGGCATATTATGCCTCATCAGCAGAGCTACAGACAGGAGACTGCTCTGTGTGTGATTCGAACGCTGACTGCCAGGGATATGCTAAATGAAAGATACAAAAACTGATTGAAGTAAATTCAACCATATTTCTTGTTTATGTTATGTATTTTAGATTTCATATGATAAACCTTTGCACTGGTTCACCTTTTGTTTCATTTCTACATTATTTTATTCTATTGTGTTCTTAATATTACCAATAGATGGTTGGATATGTGCTTAGTTGGACCATATGACCTTTAGGCACCCCTTTTTGATCTCGATTAAGAAAGGACATGTTTTTCATTCACACCGTCATTATCTGGTTGTTTTAACAGACGATTTTTAGATTTAAAAAAATTATAAAACTATATATATATATATATATATATATATATATATATATATATATATAATTCAAATGTTTTCTCAATAGAACACCACAAAGGTAAGCGACCGATTTTATCTTTTCCATAGCTTATATAATAATTATATTAATTTGGTGCTTCAAAAGAGTCTAATAATAGATGAGGAAAACTTTCCATTAGGGACTTCGCTCTCATATTTGTTTTTATCCTTTATTTATTTAAATAGGTTCCAACCATAATCCTGTTCTTTGATAATACGGTGCTTAACTTAATTCTACTATTTGATAATGCGGCCCCAACCTTCATTCTACTATTCAATAATACGGTTTCCACTGTAGGGGATTATCTTCCTTTTGCCGGAAGAGTTATCTTCTCTCTGCGTTGCTGTTTGTTCCCACTAGGGGGACCTCTGGTAGTTAAGCGCGTTCATTCAAACGCTGCTTCCTTTTTTAGCTGGATCTTCTCAACCAACAGCTATGGGCTAGAATATATCTACCCCCTTCTCGGTGGGGCTTTTGCCCCCCCCCTCCTTACATTACTGTAAGTCCTTTATACAGCATGGACTATCCGTTAGTTCCATGTCTGTAACATTTATATGTTAGGTATATTTGGATATCTTGTTTATACCTAAATATTGTATATGTACTTACATGTTCTATTCTCCTGTACTTTATGTATCTTATCGTTTCCATGTGCGGTTATATATATTAAATGTTTTGTCTCACAACGTGTCGGAATTGTATGTTATTCAATTATCAACTTTGAATCTTACGCCACCTTTATTTTACTATTTGATAATACGGTCCCCACCTTTATTCTATCTCATTCATTCATTTTGCCATACATTCTTAACTAAATATATATACATAACCTATACAGGCGTTCTTTATTGTTATCTTATTATAATGGAGATTCTGGGTTTGTCTGTCTGTAACCGAAACTATATCACTACTCAAGTCACAATTCCCTTAGTCATTTACGTCACATTCTCCATGATTTTATTTTCATTTAAACCTCAATTTCTAATAAAATTGTTTTACATTATTAATACTGTTAATCATATCTACAATTGAACGATATGCAATTATATTTATATATAGACTAGAATAGCAGTTTACAGTGTGAACAGGAAGACTAATTTGCATATTGATATTAAAAATTTGATTTTAATAAATATGTGCTTAGTATTATTGATTTTTAATCGTATGGTTTTATCTTAATGAATATGATCAAAAATCTCTTCAATAACTCTTAAAAGAAAATCGATTCACGAGAAGAAATAATTCTGATTTTATTCTTTACTTCCTATTTTAACTAAGTAGTTAAATTATGAAAATTTAGCAATGAAAGACGAGAGTGATAGAAGAGTAAGTTTCAGTTGTTCTACTTTTCGATTATACACCCCTCTGTTTCAAATCATTTTATCTGCATTCTTATTTAGTTTCATTAGCCTTTCTGATTTAATATATTTTATTACATTAAAACTTAAATACTTGCACCCAGAGGGTGCATATATTTACTAGTATATATAATATAGACATCATGTTTGCCCTTAAAGCATTGGATAATAGGTACCGATTACCAAGATCAGGAAAAGTTAACTTTGAAAATGAAACTGAGTTCCTCTTCTTTGCCAACATTAAAAAGAACCGAATAAGTTTGACTCTGTTTAACTAAGACTCATCAGATTGGCGACATTAGCGTTCAATGGATACAAAAGGATGTTGTCAGGAATCATGCCACGCAAGCGAATAGTTACAGCGTTTGGCATGTTGATCATTCAATTTTGAATCTACAATAAAATGTCTATGTCTTTCGTGACGTTCGGCTAAATAGGGTCGTCAATTACAGTCAGACTCAACTATGACAGTTGAATTAAATAAGAAGAACAAGTTACGACAAAATTTGGCGCCAATAGTTGGCCAAGTGAAAGAACCAAATATTTTTAGAATGGTGTGTGCATGTAATTGTTGGGTAAAAATTTGAACGGTACAGTGTCATTATAATCATGAATTTGGACAACTGAAATGGGATAAACAGAAGAAAAAAACAGAATTGATTTTTAATTTTTGGCGTATATTCTGTGTTAGGGAGAGAACACACACATGACAACACACAGCCGCCCTGTCGGCTGGGGCGTTAGAATGCTCCGACTGCACCTCTGCAGAGGGGTAAGACTCCCCCAATGGCGCCACCTGTTGGCCGTGGGTGGCGACCTGTGATGCTTAAGGATAGAGCCCAGGTGGATGAGCAGTTCATGACATGCAATACTCCACTTTGGCCCTATCTTGGGTTAGACGGTCGGTCAGAGAGGCCCCCTCCGATCAATCGGCTGGTCACGTCAAACCCTAGCACCTATATGATTTTTCCAACCCTATTGCCCTTATGGCTAGCCCCAATCCCTTTTTATCATATGGGTGCTAGAAGGCGGTGACTGCGGGTCTACATATCCTGGGAATGACGTTAAACTCTATCTGATGGTGAGGTTCCAGTTTTGGAGGTTTGGGGAATGTGGAGCACTCCTTTATCACCATTGCTCCCTGGTCCACTGTGACCCGGAGTGGTAGTACCTGTTAGGGTCCCATCTATGGGTTAAATAGAAAAATGTATTTATAAAAAAATTGTATTATCCATTAAGAATTGATTTATTTCAAAACTTTATCGACATTAAATGACCCACTGAGGTTGACATGCCGTAAAACAAAACAAAACAAAAACACACAGTTGAATTCTATCCGAATATATCCCACTGTATTTCCTGTCAGTGAGAATAAATAGAACAAATATTGTTATATGTTAAACATATTTCACTGTTTTTATTATCATTTTCTTATTCCTACATCACAGAATATAACTCAGAAAAAAAACACTATGAACTTTTAATTTTTGCCGTATAATCTGTGTTAGAGTGAGTTATCCTCCCCACTAACGATTGGACCAGATATACTCTCTAACAAGAAGGGAGACAAAGACTGACAAACAGAGGGCCAGGTAGACAAAATGACTGGCCCATGTGTGAACACACAGGACAACACACAGTTGAATTCTATCCAAAACAATCCCACTGTATTTCCTGTCAGTGAGAATAAATAGTACAAATATTGTTATATGTTAAACAAATGTCATTCATATATATATATACACACACACACACACACACACATATATATATATATATATATATATATATATATATATATATATGATGAGTAACGGATTGGGTAAATCAGACCAAATTTGATTGAAAATTGAAGAAATACGGATAAAACACAAAACAACTTCGTTCAAATAATATTTGGTATGTAACGAAGCTTAGTCAAATTTATTTGAGCCAATTGAGATTCCAGTCACGTATCTGTCATGGCGCCCAAATCGCGCGCATTTAAAGGGTCAAAGAGTTATGAACTGTCACCGGTAATTTTTCATGGAGTCCCTGATTTCAAAGTGATTTCAAGTGGGGTCGAATCTGACTCTTAACTATTCTCACGTGTCTGTTATGGGGCGTTTTCAAGGGATCAAAAGGTTATAACCGGCACCGGTAATTTTCCACGGACTCCCTGATTTCTAAGTTAACAGACCTCAATTTAAATTTTCCTAGCTACAGGTCTGTTCACATTCATGATCTCTCCATGAATATAACACAAACGACAGTGTCTTTTTTTCGTCGTTGTATTTATGTGACAGAAATAACCGCATATTTGACGCCCAGTCTCCCACCAAGTCCACAGATTCTATCAATGTCAACATTTTGGCTTGGATTATTATTGTGTCCAGCAAATCAGATACCAGCGTCAAAACAAAGAATACATGATTAGAGTTTCAGCATGTACTTTGATCTCAAAAGGCATATTAGTACATTTTAAATGTATGAATAGAAGGTTCGTGGTGTAATGGTTATAATCATAAGAAATTGATCTAGGTTGAAATCCTGGACGAGGTTGGTTGCATTTCACAAATGGTTTGTTTGTTTTACGCTTCAATCTCGTGTGTGTTCATTTATGCCGAGAAAAGTTTTGAAATAAATTCATTCTTAATGGATACTCAATTATTTTTTTTATAACACATTTTTTTAAACCCATAGATGGGACCCTAACTCTGGGTCAGATTGGACCAAGGAACAATGGTGATAAAGGGTTGCTCTACATTCTCCAGACCTCTAGAACTGGACTTCACCATCAAGTAGATTTTAACTTCATTCCCAGGACATGAAGACCCTCAGTTGGCGCCTGCTAGCACCCATATGATAACAAGGGTTGGTGCTTGCCCTAAGAGAGGTACAGGTGCTAGGTGTTGACGTGACCAGCCGATTGATCGGAGGGGACCTCTCCGAGTGACTGTCTAGTCCAAGTAATGGTCTAGTGAAGTGTTACAAGTTATGGACTGCTCATGTACCTTGGTTCCATCTTTAAGCATCATGGGTCACCATAGGGGGACATGCTCTTGGGAAAGATATGCATCCAACTATTCTCACTCCAGTTATGTGTAAGAAGTAGGAAAGAATGGGCTCTTTAACGTTGGATATATAACCAGTCTTGGAGAAGGAAAACTCTGAGTTCAAAACTGTTAAAGATCTCTTAAGAAGTTGACCCTGTGTTGCATTTTGCATGTATGCAGGGTTTGATGGATATTGTAGTGTAATTATTATGTGTTACATAATCTATGCGGTTGCATAAGATTATTGTCAATCCCCTGTATTTCTAAAGGGATGGCCCTTTTCATATCACGGGCGGGACTTTCCATGGAATAGTACAGAAATCCCGCCAAATTACGTGAAGTCACGTGGGACCTGGCTTGGTCCTCAGTTTTCAGTTGGACGTCAGGCAGTGAACATGTCCTGCCTTAACTGTAACTCACTCTGCATACGCGCGCTATGTTAGTCAGATATTTAGTTACATGAAATTTATTGTTAAGGAAATAAAAGCTTGAGAAAAATAACACGGTCTTGTGATTAATGGGTGTCTTGGTAACAAGACTGATTAGAAGAAGAAATGAGTTAAGTGCGAACAAGACGAAGGCACCAAGAAGAAGAACCTAAGATAGAAGAGACCCAGAAGAACTTAAGATGTCAGAAGAACAGAAGAAGAATTGAAGAAAGTAAAGAAGTAAAGGGTATACAACATATGGTCTACGGAGAATCTGGGTATTTCTAGGAGAAAGAGAGGAAGAAGAAATAAGAACAAAGATTAAAATTTGGAAGAGTAAACACTAAGCAGGGTGCCGGTAATGTGACCGACGAATGACCCCGGAAATAGATTTCAAAATAAAAACGGTAGTTCCGGCGACTACTACAATATTTACATATAATTAATTGAGCGTTGAGTGCCATTTTGATATTAATAAGCCCTCCTTTATTTAACTGAATAAACAATAAATGTTTGGGCCAGCGCAGTAATATACCTTTGCCAAGGGTATTAGCGAAATGTGAAATGCAAACAGTTTCGTCCAGGAATTGAACTCGGGTCGACGAGTCCAATTCCTACGACTCAAACCATTAGTTCACGTGCCTGTATAAATATATAAATTTGAGTTTATATACACTTTGATGCATATAGGCCTAATTTTAATTTCAATGATCTTATTATAATGGAGATTTGTGTGTTTATCTGTCTGTAACCGAAACTAAATCACTATTCAAGTCATAATTCCCTTAGTTATTGACGTCACATTTACCATGAATTTATTTTTATTTAAACCTCAATTATTGATAAAATTGTTATACCTTATTAATACTGTTGATCGTATCCACCTACTAATAGCATGTAATTGTATTTATATATATACAACAAAATAGCGGTTTACAGTGTGAACGAAAAGGCTAATTTGCATATTGATATTTAAAATTTGATTTTAATAAATATATGTTTAGTATTATTGATTTCTAATTGTTTGGTTTTCTCTTAACGAATCTGAGCAAAGATCTCGGGGATACATCTTAAAAGAAATCCATAAACAAGACGAAAGAACTGAATTTTATTAAATACTTCATAATCTAACTAAATAGATAAATTAGGAAAAATGAAAGACGGAAGTGAAAGAAAATGATAGAAGAGTTAAATCTAAAGCTGTTCTATTTTTCGATTATACCCCCTCAGTTTATCATTTTCTAAATAGTTTCTAATTTGATACAATATTTTATAACATCAAAACCTAAATACTTGCATCCGAAGGGTGCATATATTTGCTAGTAATAATAATAATGACATGTTTATTACACATTGTTTATTATTGTAGTCCTACCGGTGGCAAAATGAGTGAATATATTTTCGTTTTCTTTGTTGAAAAACACATTCACATTGAAAAGCCTGCGGTTATAGTTTGTTGTTTCAAGACGTACTTGGAAATATGCCATTGAAATTACCAACAAAAGAAATGTGATATTTTCGCACAATACAATAAGAAAACATGACAGATTGATATTTTGATAGAAAGAAAGAAATTTTCAAACTTTTAGAATTAGAATAATTTTCGATATTTTTTTCTCAAAGTTTTCTTGAAGACCGAGAAAATGGCAATGATTGAAGTGTCGAGAGAATTCCATTTTCTTTTTTTTGAATAAGTAATATGTTTATTCTAACATTTGATTTTTGATTTAAATTTTCTTCCATTCTTCTACATTCCTGAAACCCCATGTGGCGATTCTGCAAAATAATCCCATTCACATTTTCGAAAGATAAACGGTACCTAATTCCTTTTAAAAGTTTTTGCTAATTCAAAGATTATCTATATCTATCTCCTTGGTTTAATAGTAACCCTTTCACAACGTGAAACTGCGTCTAAGTTCCATGAAGTATCAATTTTGGAGCTCTGGGGCGTGTGGAGAATCCCATTCATTGCCAGGTACACTCTGACCCCTGGTGGTAGCACCCGTTCATCTGCTGGATATATGATGGGGAGAGATGATCTATCAAGTTGAAAAATGAAAGTGAATTCGACAATATGCTGAAAAAATAAATAAATAAAGGAAAGAAAATGTTGAATAGATAAAATTTGTTTATTGGAGTGCCGAAACGTGTTTCGACCGGGCGGATATCCCTGTACACAATGTATTCTATTTTAAATACAAAATAAAATAAAATAATAATAATAGAAAAACATATAAAAGTTTTTAAAATATTATCTATATCTGTCTCCTTGGTTTCATAGTAACCCTTTCCCAACGTTAAACTGCATCTAAATTAAATGGAATATTCATTTTGGAGCTCTGGGGAGCGTGGAGTGCCCCTTCATTGCCATTGCTCCCAGGTACACTCTGACCGGGGGTGGTAGTAGTAATATACCCGTTCATCTACTGGATATATGATGGGGAGAGATTATCTATATCTTTTTCCTTGGTTTAATAGTAACCCTTTCACAACGGTTTACTGCATCTAAGCTCCATGAAGTATCACTTTTGTAGCTCTGGGAAGAGTACCCCATTCATTATCAGATACACTCTGATCCGTGTCGGTTGTACTGCTATATACCCGTTCATCTGCTGGATATAAGATGGGGAGAGATGATCTATGAAGTTGAAAAGTGGAAATGAATTCGACAATATGCTGAAAAAAAAAGGAAAGAATATGTTGAATAGATGAAATTTGTTTATTGGAGAGCCGAAACGTGTTTCGACTGAGGGGATATCCCTGTACACAATGTATTCTATGTATTATTATCTTAAATACAATATATATATATAAACGCGTGGTGTAATGGTTAGCAAGCTAGATTTGCAGACCATTGTTAGTGAGTTCGATTCTCACTGGGTGCCCCATACTTCTGGCCTTGTGCCACATCTAAACCCAGCTTAGTAAATAACTATATCCAAATATTCTGAGCACTTCATGTAGTGTAATGGTTAGCAAGCTAGATTTGCAGACCATTGTTAGTGAGTTCGATTCTCACTGGGCGCCCCATGCTTCTGGCCTTGTGCCACATCTAAGCTCAGCTTAATAAATAACTATATCCAAATATTCTGAGCACCACATGTAGTATAATGGTTAGCAAGCTAGATTTGCAGACCATTTTAAGTGAGTTCGATTCTCACTGGGTGCCCCATGCTCCTGGCCTTGTGCCACATCTAAGCTAAGCTTAGTAAATAACTATATCCAAATATTCTGAGCACCTCATGTAGTGTAATGGTTAGCAAGCTAGATTTGCAAACCATTGTTAATGAGTTCGATTCTCACTGGGTGCCCCATGCTTCTGGACTTGTGCCACATCTAAACCCAGCTTAGTAATAGACTATATCCAAATATTCTGAGCACCTCATGTAGTGTAATGGTTAGCAAGCTAGATTTGCAGACCATTGTTAATGAGTTCGATTCTCACTGGGTGCCCATGCTTCTGGACTTGTGCCACATCTAAACCCAGCTTAGTAATAGACTATATCCAAATATTCTGAGCACCTCATGTAGTGTAATGGTTAGCAAGCTAGATTTGCAGACCATTATTAGTGAGTTCGATTCTCACTGGGTGCCCCATACTTCTGGCCTTGTGCCACATCTAAACTCAGCTTAGTAAATAACTATATCCAAATATTCTGAGCACCTCACGTAGTGTAATGGTTAGCAAGCTAGATTTGCAGACCATTCTTAGTGAGTTCGATTCTCACTGGGTGCCCCATGCTTCTGGCCTTGTGCCACATCTAAACCCAGCTTAGTAAATGACTATATCCAAATATTCTGAGCACTTCATGTAGTGCAATGGTTAGCAAGCTAGATTTGCAGACCATTGTTAGTGAGTTCGATTCTCACTGGGTGCCCCATACTTCTGGCCTTGTGCTACATTTAAGCTCAGCTTACTAAATAACTATATCCAAATATGCTGAGCACCTCATGTAGTGTAATCGTTAGCAAGCTAGATTTGAAGACCATTGTTAGTGAGTACGATCCTCACTGGGTGCCCCATACTTCTGGCCTTGTGCTGCATCTAAGCTACGCTTGGTAAATAACTATATAAACGTGTATGTGTGAGCCTGTGTGTGTGTTTGCGTGTGTGTGATGGACGCTCCCGTCAATTCCGATGTATGAGAGGCTGACAGCCTGCGTCAGTCCTGATGTTCATGCCAC
Organism: Doryteuthis pealeii; assembly: GCA_023376005.1. Classification (NCBI taxonomy): domain Eukaryota; kingdom Metazoa; phylum Mollusca; class Cephalopoda; order Myopsida; family Loliginidae; genus Doryteuthis; species Doryteuthis pealeii. The sequence continues at coordinate 5,365,296 of CM042174.1, forward strand.
GCATGTGATTCGCAAACCCGAGCCACAGACTTGCACACAGGTGCGCATACAGTGCATGCAACAGGAGAGTTGGTTGACTGAGTGGCTGGCATGACTGATCGAGCCTTCGCCCTTCTCTCCTCGGATGATGGAAATGTGTTCTGTCAAAATTGTTGATGGCCCCGTGGCATTTTGTTCAACGTTC
>CM042174.1:5367979-5385479 GCA_023376005.1 Doryteuthis pealeii
TCGATTTGTTTACGCTTTACATTTAAACCGATATGCACGCCTAATTACTTTAGTTATAATTTATTAATTAACAAAATTAGATATGACTTTAATTAAGCACATAATCTCCCATATATATATATATATATATATATATACATATATACATACCTCCGGAGCAGTCTCCCATGTCTATAACCTTGCTGATGAGACCTAATAGGTCGAAATGTACATTCAGGAATTGACATTTTCTCGGCTTGTTTAGCCTTACATTTGAACATATATGCCCGACTAAATTCATTAATTATTAACTGATTAATTTTCAAAATTAGTTATGACTTCAATTAAGCACATATCCTCCAAAGATTGTTGGCTTAAAGCCATATAAAAATAAACACATTTGTTTGTTTACTTACCCTCATATTCATATATATATATATATATATATATATATATATATATATATATATGTGGCGGGGTGTAATTCAGATTTAAATGATTTTTAATGATCATTTCCAATATTCCATTGCATTTGGTTTTCTGAATTTAACTTTGTTACCTATAAGGATTTGCTTATACTCAGATCATATGAATTATTCCTATCTAGTAATCGTGCCCAATTATATTGTTGCAATTAATCATTTGTATTCAATGATAATAATTGTTGGGACAATCTTTAATATAATTTATACATAGTTATATGATGTATTCTTAATATAAATAATTTGCCCATAGTTATATGATGTCAAATAACTAATAAAAATGATCCCTAGTACATAATTATAGTCTCGAGTTGTTGACAATTTTATATATAAGGTGTGTGCTAGACGCCCGCTTTTACTTATAGACTCGGCAAGAACCATATGATCTCTCTTGGCCAATCACTGGCAGTACTCTGCTGCTGATACAATACTTAAACCGACAGCACTGGCCATAATTACTATGGACCTTCGTGGACGACGGGCATAGGATTAAATCACTGGACCTTTACCAATACGCAGGACAGGACTTATTCGCTTACCAAAGGATTCCATAACTCAGGACTTACTTATTTTAAGCCCTTTTCAACTGGCCAACGATGGCATTTAAAAACTTTACACAAGTAACTATTCTTAATAAAAAATAATTTGCATACAGTTATATGGATTCAAGTTTTATAAAATAAGCTTCGCTTGAAATAAAGAAAATGGCATTAGTTTTTTTACTCATCCTCATAGAAATGCAATTGTCGGCTTGGGCTATATAATACACCTCCTATGGGACCAGCTTTTGGTCGTGGGTGATAACCTGTGATGATTAAGGAAGGAATACTGGCATTACTTTTCGACTCACCCTCATACTATACCACAGACACATGGTACATTATTGGCCTACTACATATCCCAGCAAAATTGAGAGGAATTCTGCCATTTAAGCAAACATAGGCAACTTGTTAAATGCAGTAATAACAAGATTTAACATATACACAATGTATGAACCGCCCTGTCGTCTGCGGCTTTAGAATGCAAAGACAGCACCTCTGCAGAGAGGTAAGACTCCCCCAATGGAGCCACCTGTTAGCCGTGGATGGCGACCCGTGATGCTTAATGATAGAACCCAGGTGACTGAGCAGTTCATGACTTGCAATATTCCACTTTAGGCTTTCCTTGGACTAGAAGGGCGGTGGGAGAGGCCCCCTCCGATCAATCAGCTGGTCACGTCAAGCCTAGCATCTATATGATTTTCCCAACCCCATTGCCCTTATGGCAAGCCCCAACCCCTTTTTATCATATGGGTGCTAGAATACGGGTGACTGAGGGTCTACATGTCCTGGGAATGACGTTAAACTCTACTTGATGGTGAGCTTCCAATTTTGAAGGTTTGGGGAATGTGGAGAACCCCTTCATCACCATTGCTCCCTGGTTCACTCTGATCCGGAGTGGTAGTACCTGTTAGGGTCCCATCTATGGGTTAAATAGAAAAATGTATTTATAAAAAAATGTATTATCCAATAAGAATTGATTTATTTCAAAACCTTGTCGGCATTAAATGACCCACTGAGGTTGATATGCCGTAAAACAAACCAAATCAATCAATGTATGAAGTGTCCTTGTTGAGACGATGGGTCAGATTAATTGTTGCTTGATAGGGTAGTTTTTAAACTAATGTTTAAAGCTAAAAAATTAAGTATTCGGAGTGGTCTAAAGTTGGTAACAACCAGTCTGCGAGGAAGTATATCCCCTTTTCACTAGCATTAGACCAAGAAGAATATTTTTGCGTCTGAGACACAGCGCCACGCCTAACATCAGCTCCTTATTTTACCGCATCGATCCCTGTGAATACACAGAGTCGGCGAGGGCTGGCATCGAAACAGGCACATTGTGGTTTCTAGGCGGACGCTCTACCATCTGAGCTAGTTATCAGTAACAATGTTTTATTGTTGGTTCTTGTAGATTAAGAAAGTTGAAAGAATTAATTTCACAATGTCTGAATTGTCTTCTTAAAAATGATAATACGAAGATTTGAACCTGTGAAAATTCAAAAGAAATAGTTAAATAAATATTAAAAGAAAGCATTAATCCTTATCAAAGTAGAACAGAACTTTCCAATGATGCCAAAGAAGAAGAAGAAGAAGAAGAAGAAGATGAGGAAGAAGAAGACCAACAACAACAATACAGAAGGAAGAAGTAAAAGGAGAATGATAATAATAATAATAATAATAATAATAATAATAATAATAATAATAATAATTAAGAAAAAGAAGAAGAAGAAGGATGATAATAATAATAAGAAGAACAAAAACAAGAACAAGAAAAAGAAGAACAACAAGAACAAGAATATGTACAAGAAGAAGAAGAAGAAAAAGAAGAAGAAGAAGAGGAACAACAACGACAACAACAACAACAACAACATCAAGAATAAAAACAAGAATACAGAAAGAAGACGTAAAAGGAGAAGGATGAGAATAATAATAATAATAATAATAATAATAAGAAGAAGAAGAAGAAGAAGAAGAACAAGAAGAACAAGAAGAACAAGAACAAGAACAAGAACAAGAACAAGAACAAGAATAACAAGAATAACAAGAATAAGAACAACAACAGCAAGAAGAAGAAGAACAAGAAGAAGAACAAGAACGAGAACCAGAACACAGAAAGAAGAAGAAGAAGAAGAAGAAGAACAAGAAGAACAAGAAGAACAAGAACAAGAACAAGAACAAGAACAAGAACAAGAAGATGAGGAAGAAGAAGAACAACAACAACAACAATACAGAAAGAAAAAGTAAAAGGAGAAGGATGAGAATATTATTATTATTAATAATAATAATAATAATAATAATAATAATAATTAGGAAAAAGAAGAAGAATGATGGTAATAATAATAAGAAGAACAAAAACAAGACCAAGAACAACAAGAACAAGAAAAAGAAGAACAACAAGAAGAAGAGTATGAAGAAGAAGAAGAAGAAGAAGAAGAACAACAACAACAACAACAACAAGAATAAAGACAAGAATACAGAAAGAAGACGTAAAAGTAGAAGGATGAGGATAATAATAATAATAATAATAAGAAGAAGAAGAAGAAGAAGAACAAGAACAAGAACAAGAACAAGAACAACAGCAAGAAGAACAAGAACAAGAACAAGAACAAAACAAGAAATAATAATAATAATAATAATAATAATAATAATAATAATAATAAGAAGAAGAAGAAGAAGAAGAAGAAGAAGAAGAAGAAGAAGAAGAAGAAGAAGAAGAAGAAGACGTACAACAACAACAACAACTCTGGATCAATATTGTTATTGTTTAAATTTCTAAAACGTCAATCCCAGCTCAAAACGCCGTATTTTACGGGGGTGGCGACGACGACGGCGTAAGCCGCGCCGATTTTTCGCCTTTTCTTTGTCTTAATAATCTTCAAGAAATCACAAGTGGTATTTATTGGAAGAATAAAGAAATAATTTACATCTTTATTTGATATAAAACTTTCAGAAGAACGATCAAGAAAAACCATGCTGAAACCGGGGAAGGAATCAATATTCGCCTTTAGTGCATTGTGAATTGGATTTTAAATAGATTCTGATCAGGATAAATCACTGGAAAGCAATTATTATTTTGACAGACTTTAAAACTCTTTGATTTAAACAACCAAGGTATTTTCAAAAAAATAAAAAGAGAGAAAAATTCTAAAGGAAGCCCAACTAAAAAATAATCGTCCATCTTTAAATCTCTGGTGCCATTGTCCTATTTCTGTAATTCATATTCTTTTCAAAAACAAAACCAAAGGAATTAAAAAATGTTTTATGTGCTTAATCCGTACGAAGAAATCAACATTGGAAGAATTTAGCCGATGGGAATTCTTAGAAATTTGAATTCGAAGATTAAATCTTTATTTTTGGCATATCACTAGAAATATTATGGCAACCTACCTTGATTCCTTAAATATTAGCATAATTTGTCCCACTTTTTCTTTCTCTTTTTCGATATTTTAAAAGTCTAAAAAGAGACTGCTTAGATTTAAAAGTCTAAAAAGACTTACTTAGGCTGCTTAGATTTAAAAGTCAAAAAAGAGGCTGCTTAGATTTGAAAGTCTAGAAAGACTTACTATTTTAATGTAGATAATATTAAAGCCTAAGTAAGTCTTTCTAGACTTTTAAATCTAAGCAGCCTCTTTTTAGACTTATATATCTAAGAAGCCTAAGTAAGTCTTTTTTAGACTTTAAATCTAAGCAGCCTCTTTTTTAGACTTTTAAATCTAAGCAGCCTAAGTAAGTCTTTTTAGACTTTTAAATCTAAGCAGCCTCTTTTTAGACTTTTAAATCTAAGCAGCCTCTTTTTAAACTTTTAAATCTAAGCAGCCTCTTTTTAGACTTTTAAATCTAAGCAGCCTCTTTTTAGACTTTTAAATCTAAGCAGCCTCTTTTTAGACTTTTAAATCTAAGCAGCCTCTTTTTAGACTTTTAAATCTAAGCAGCTTAAGTAAGTCTTTCTAGACTTTTAAATCTAAGCAGCCTAAATAAGTCTTTTTAGACTTTTAAATCTAAACAGCCTAAGTAAGTATTTTTAGACTTTTAAGAAAGTCTAGAAAGGAACAAGTCATTATGTCCCGATAACGCATTAGTCACACAAGACTAACGCACTTCTATATATTCAAACAAGAATACCAATCACAGTGTGAAACATGTCCAACACCTTTGACTGTTAAACATTTATTCATCGAATGCAGGTTTTCTGCTCACATCAGAAACAGTTATTTTAAAGCAAACAATATGAAAAATCCGTTTGAAAACGTCGACATGGAGGATATAAAATTATACCATAGAATATAGACATGAAACAAATCAATACCATACAACCATAACCCCAATAATGCTAACATATTTTTAAAACAAATTACTACACATATAAATACACAATATGTATCAATTCCAAACCGTTAGGCATGACATAACCACAGACGGGTTGATATGCCGTTAAAATCAATAAACAAACAAACAGAAATGGAACCTCACCACTAGATGAGAGTTTATTACCGATACACCTTTGGAGACCAGGGGCACAATGCCTCGCAAAGTATCACTTAATATTCATGGAATGCAGGGTTTTTTCTCACATCATAAACCGTTATTTTAATGCAAACATTTTGAAAGATCTATCGAAAAATGTCAACATAGAAGACATTCTGTCCTTTTTGAAGGAAATGAAATTATACCATAGAATACAGACAAGAATCTAATCAATACCATACAACATGATCCCCAATGATGCTAACACATTATTAAAACCAATTACTCCAAAAGTGTAAATATAGATACACAAAATATATTACTTCTAAACCGCTGGGCATGACATAACCCCAGATTGGTTGATATGCCGTTAAACCAGCCAACGTATTTTTCGCTATAAACACTAAACTGCACATGATGTTAGGCTTTAGTTCTGGAATATCCTTTAAGAAAATTACTCCCAGGTCCACTCTGGTCCGCAGTGATTACCTGTTAGGATCTTATCTATGGGTTAAAAAGGAAAATTATTCTTTTTAAATTGTGTTAAAATAACTGAATTGAAATAAAACATGTCGAATACTATTTCTATAATATTTCTAAAAACTCTAAATGACTAAAGTCAAGATGTCCTCCAGTCCACCTGTTCAATACTCAGATGGGTGACCACTTAATAACAGCAGGTACTATAAGAAGCTTGAAGGGCCGGGTTAGCTCAGTCGGTAGAGCGTTCGGCTAGTTCCATACCCGCCCTCGCCAACTCAGCGTATGGGTAGCACAGGGATCTGTGCGGTAAAGTAAGGAGCTGATGGTAGGTGTGGTGCTCCACCTCATACGCTAAAATAATCTCCTTCGTATAGCGCTAGTGAAAAGGGGATAGACTCCCTCGCTGCATGGTTTATACCGACATTAGGCCGCCACTACGACTTTACTTACTTACTATAAGAAACCTGAGACCTGTCTATCAGATGAGACAAAGCTTAGTAAATAATAAGGAGCGCCTCACTTGTGATAATGTTTAGTAAGCTAACCTAGCAGACCACTTTAATGAGGCCGGTTCTCACTAGGTGGCATATACTTCTGGTACACATATTTCTATACTATTTCTAAAAACTTTAAATGGCACAAGTCAAGATGTTCCCCAGTCCACCTAGCTGGTTTCCAAACTCCTAACATAATGGAATTGTCAGCCAACTCTCCATCGGCCCAACGACCGTATTCGAGCCTTTCAAGTTAGTACCGGTCCAGAAATACGCATACAACTATATTTCTAATATATTGAAAATTTGAAAAAACACAAGCTTTGTTTATTTTGCCAACGCTGCAGTGTTTCGATCTGTTTCAATAGGTCTTCATCAGGGCTTTTTTTAATTCAAGGAAAGATGAATTTATCAGAGAGAATAAGAAGACTGTGAGAGTATTTTGCATTGTCGGTCAATATATATTTTTTTTAAATTGTTGAATGAAAAACTAGCGTTCTTTGGATGTTTGAAAATACAATGAACGCTAAGACAAACAGTTGTAAAATATAATCAGACATAGACGCTCACTTAGGTTGTGTGTGTGTGTGTGTGTGATAATGTAAACAGACGCTCACTTTCGTTGGGTGTGTGAGTGTTTATGTGTGCGTGTGTGTGTGTGTGGGTGTGTGTAAGCATGAGTATGTATTAAAATAAAATATAATCAATGAATATATATTTATATTATCATAAAGATACACGGTAATAACCTACTCGGGTTTCACCATAAGGATCTTCAGGGTTAAATCCACTGAATTAATCAAGATATTGATTAATTGGTGGACTTATACACGAATTCCACCCAAATATTTAAAAAAATGGGCCAGAAAACCTGAAAAGATAAAAAATAAAATTGTTAAATCGGAGATGTGTCTTTTGTTTAATTCTACATGTACACACACACACACACACACACACACACACACACACACACACACACATATATATATATATATATATATATATATATATTATATTAAAAAAAAAGGATATTTTATCTTAATTTGATAATATATATATATATATATATAATATATATATATATATATATATTATAGTTATGTGCTTTATTAAGGTCATACCTAATTTTTGAAAATTAATTAGTTGATAATTAATAAATTTGGCGAGCGTATCTGTTAAAATGTAAAGCGTAAACAAATCGAGAAAAAGTCAATCTCTGTATGTACATTTCGGCATATAGAGATTGAATTTTTCTCGATTTGTTTACGCTTTACATTTGAACAGATACGCTCGCCTAATTCATTAATTATCAACTAATCAATTTTCAAAATTAGGTATGACTTCCATTAAGCACATATTCTCCCCAAAATTGTCGGCTATCGCCAACTCAAACAGATTGTTTGTTTACTTTCATATATATATATATATATATATATATATATATATATATATATTTTACAGAGTTTTCACAGATCAATGTTCATTATAAGCAGCGACCCAGGTTTCATGCCAAGGGGCAATCATCAGGCTGTTGAGCAAGATCCCATGGTGTTTGTTGAAGATCTTTACTCAATGTCACATTTTGGACCGCAAATAACGTCGGTTTTTTATTACAAAAGAATGCAAATTTTGAAAAAAATTATTTTTAGTAAATCCGAACTACAATAGCGTCCGCGGAACTAACCGACGTTATTTGCGGTCCAAAATGAGACATTGAGTAAAGATCTTCAACAAACACCATGGGATCCTGCTCAACAGCCTGATGATTGCCCCTTGGCATGAAACCTGGGTCGCTGTTTATAATGAGCATTGATCTGTAAAAACTCTGTAAAATAAATAAATATTAGCTCTCACAATTTGTGATTGAGCACTGTATTTTCTTTGTTTCATCACAAAAAAAAAATTGTTTTTTACATATATATATATATATATATATATATATATATATATATATATATATATCCTATTTAGTAAAATAACTATATTTCTATATGACAAACAATCACCCCATTCAGAAATGAGAACCGTAACGCCACAGTATGACCCATGGGAACGTTTCATTCAGACTGTGCACCTCTACTGTCGCTACATTTATCAATTTTTTAAAAGGATTCCACCTATATGCGAGTGTTCAGTAAGAACATGGTTTAATGTCTTTAGCGAGCAGCATCCGTTCTTTCTCACCTCCTCCCCCAACATCATTCTTTCCCTTCCAGAAGCTAATTTCACAGAACATCTGCTCTTTTTCAATGAAAATCCCTTACGAATGTTTTCCTCCCAGCTAAAACCTTGGACTTTTAAAGCTTCAGGTGTCTTTGAACTTAAAGAAAGAAAGAGAAATATCTTCTTTGAAATCCTCCTTTGTTCATGTATTCTTCTTTTTCATCACTAGATGGCGTCTTTTTTTTTTTTAAATATCAGTATCTAAATTATCAATGGAGGAGCCCCAGGCAAACCAAATCTAATGATCTTTTTTTTTTTTAATTTGGCAACTTTAGAATTAACATTTATCTAAATTATTCTAATTTATCTATTTACAAATATATTATAATTATTTATTAATATTTATCTAATATTTATTAATTAAACTAGCAAAATAAAAAAAAACCCTCCGGGCGATGTAAAAATAAATTTTTGGAAGATATTGCTTGAGGAGGTGGAAGTTAAAACTTAAATATCGGAGAGTTTGAACCATAAATCAATAATCATCAAATTTATTAAAGGAGAAAAAAAAATAAAACAATTTGAAATTGAAACTAAGTTCTTTTAACTTTGAATATCTATTAAAATAAAACAAACTATATATAAATATATGATACTGGGGATGTATCTATTAAAACTTGTTTAAAAAAACAATAAGGACTGTCTAATGTTGCATGCTCAAATATTGAGTGTATTTATTCTATGTTATGACGATTTCGGGTATAGTGACGTAAGCAGTGACGTAATTTATGTTACAGACAAATACCGGAAACGAATCTCCATTATTAATAGGTTTTTAGTATTTAATTGTAATTTTAATTATTTGTTTATCAATTAAATTTGTTAAAAATTATTTATACAATATTTAATGATATTTATTTAATATTATGAATTATTTATTAATGTTTACGATTATTATTTATTATATCATGATTAAAAACCGGAAGCGAATCTCCATTATTAATAGATTTGTTAAATTTAATTATAATTTTAATTATTTGTTTATCAATTAAATTTGTTAAAAAATGTTTAATTTAAAGAAATTTGATTAAATTATTTATACGATATTTAATGATATTTATTTAATATTATTAATTATTTAATAATGTTTATAATTATTATTTATTATATTATGATTAAAAACTGGAAGCAAATCTTCATTATTAATAGATTTGTTAAATTTAATTATAATTTTAATTATTTGTTTATCAATTAAATTTGTTAAAAAATGTTTAATTTAAAGAAATTTGATTAAATTATTTATACGATATTTAATTATATTTATTTAATATTATTAATTATTTTTTAATATTTATAAATATTATGTATTATATTACTATTCATTTATTATTATCAATATTATTTATCTAAATTATCAATGGAGGATCCTCAGGCAAACCAAATCTAATGATTTTATTTTAATTAGACAAATTTAGAATAAATTAAAAAAAAAACATTGTAATCGAATCACATATTTATACCTAATGTAATGAGAACATCAGCTAGTTCAGTTCTTATTTAATATTAATAATAATATAATAGCCTCTATTGGGTTATTCTCTATAACTCCAACATAAACAAAGGGGAACCACTCTTGACTGATAATTTATTTAGTCATATGGAAATTGGATCTCGCTAACAAGCTAAAGCGACAATTTTTCCAGGCTGTGGTTATATCATTATTGCTGTATGGATGCACCATTTGAACCCTAACGAAGCGCCTTGAATGGCAATCTCTGGTGCAGTGACTGCAAACAAACAGTGATGCTTGCTGGAGTTGCTGTTGTCTCTCCTTCCTTTTGGCTCTCTTTCCTGTGGCAGCTACTTTCCTCTCTTTTAACTCCTTTTTGTTCCTTGTTTGGCGAGAAGTCACCAGGTCGCTCGGTCTTCTGCACAAGCCTCCCATATGTTGGTGTTAATGTGGTTTGTCTTCATGTTTCTCTTTAAAGTACAGGCGTGGTCTCCCTACTGGTCGGGTGCCTTCTACTAACTCATCATGGAGTAGGTCTTTGGGGATGCGGCCTTTGTTCATCGTCCTGACGTGACCAAGCCAACGTAGGCGTCTCTCGCAGATGATGGCGGGCAAGCTGTTCATGTTTGCTCGTTCCCGCTGTGGTTGGCAGTTTGTCCTGCCAACGTACGCATAAGATGCGGCGTAGGCATCTGAGGTGGAAATTGTCCAAAAACTAAAAACCGAATTTCATATATATATATTTACCAACCCCTCCGTACGAGCAGGATGTGGCACAAGGTCAATTTCTTAAGCAGAGTTCAACAGGTTTGAATTCAGTGTTTTCCTTCTCCTAGACCGGTTGCCTAACCAAGGTTAACGAGTCCAGTCTGACCCACTATTTATACATAGCTGGGAGGGGAGAATAAGATTCATATCTTTCCCAAGGGTATTAGCGCAAAGTGAAATGCAATTACCACATCCGAATTTTATATATAAGTTAGAAATAATATGGAATTGTATATTTCCCATAATGCATTTTCATAGCTCTTTTTTTTACCTTTTTTTCTTAGCCTTTCAAGTTTCTAGGTTTTTGGTTTGTTTTGTTTTACGGCATATCAACCTCATGGGTCATTTAATGCCGACAAAGTTTTTAAATAAATCAATTCTTAATGGATAATACAATTTTTTTATAAATACATTTTTCTATTTAACCCATAGATGGGACCCTAACAGGTACTACCACTCCGGGTCAGAGTGGACCAGGGAGCAATGGTGATGAAGGGGTGCTCCACATTCCCCAAACCTCCAAAACTCGAACCTCACCATCAGATAGATCTTAAAGTCATTCCCAGGACATGTAGACCCGCAGCCACCGCCTTCTAGTACCCATATGATAAAAAGGGGTTGGGGCTTGCCATAAGGGCAATAGGGTTGGGGCAATCATATAGGTGCTAGGGCTTGACGTGGCCAACCGATTGATCGGAGGGTGCCTCTCCGACCGCCCGTTTAGCCCAAGATAGGGCCAAAGTGGAGTATTGCATGTCATGAACTGCTCATCCACCTGGGCTCTATCCTTAAGCATCACGGGTCGCCACCCACGGTCAACAGGTGGCCTCGTTGGGGGAGTCTTACCCCTCTGCAGAGGTGCAGTCGGTGCATTCTAACGCCCCAGCCGACAGGGCGGTCAAGTTTATAGAACGATAAGGAGTTGTCTAAAACTAAAATAGAAGAAAAAAATATTTTTTCATTCTAATAGAAATAGCATTGATAGCGTGCGATAGAAGAAAAAAAGGTGTACAATGAAGATTGTGTAACGTTCTAATATCGATATGTGTTCACAGTACCAAAAGCGATATATATTGTATAGCGGGTCTTGTCAACGTGCCTCCAAATTCACAACACTAAAAAGGTGTTCGGCACGTGGCGGTCGTCTTGTCGATAAAAAAAGTACAACGCGTGAAATATATCGTCACAAGCTGCTTAGCTTTTATTTCCAGGCTAGGCTCGTCTCCTGGGTTGTGTCGGAGAGGAGGAAAGGCAGGGAGAAAGAGTGGGAGAGAGGACACTGTTAACTTACTGTAATCTCACTCTAGAGACCAGAGGCCCGTCCGTCCCCTAGGCCTCCGAAAGCCAAAAAAAAAAAAAGAGGCCGGTATTTTTCTTCCGTGACTTCCGTGACTTCCGGTTCCGGTATACAGCCGAAACTTCCGGTTGGCTTTCAATTCTTCATTCGGGGGGTCACGCCTCGGTCAAACTCACGACAATCTGTTTTATGTTCATCACTTTTTTTTAAGCCTTTACTCACTCTTATTTCTTCTTCCTCCTTTTCTAATAGTAGTCCTCGCAAAACTCAGGACAATCACCATCTCGCTAGGATCTATCTATCTATCTATCTATCTATCTATCTATCTATCTATCAATCTGAATCTGTTCATATCTATCTATCTATCTCAGTCTGTTCATATCTATCTATCTCTATCTATCTCAGTCTGTTCATGATTTTCTGTCTGTTTGTCTCAACCTCAGTCTGTGATCTTTGAATCTAACTATTTGTACACTCTCTCTCTCTCTCTCTCTCTCTCTCTCTCTCTCTCTCTCTCTCTCTCTCTCTCTCTCTCTCTCTCTCTCTCTCTCGTTCATATATACCTTTCTAGTTTTATCAATTTTAAAAATCTATCTTGGTATTTACCAGTATCTATCTATCTATCTATTTATCTTATGCAATGTATATCAATCTATTTTCATACCCACTCTCTCCTTCCCCCTCTCTCTACCAATCAGTCTTATTCAGTTTATATATATATATATATATATATATATATATATATATATATATTTTTCTCTCTCTCTCTCTCTCTCTCTCTCTCTCTCTCTCTCTCTCTCTCTCTCTCTCTATCTATCTATCTATCTATCTATCTATCTATGTGAAGATGTGAATTTAAGATAGTGGCACTTGTGTAAAGAGAAATTTGAAATTGAATTGTTTTTATTAATGTCTAGATTGCTCAGGCTACCTTCTGTTGCTTACGTAGTCACCCATCTAAGTCTTAAAAAGGCTCATCGCTGCTTAACTTCAGTGGTCTAGCTGAAACCGATGATCTCATCACGACTTGCCTGTGTATGATTCAATGTTAATTAATGAACATACAATTCCGACACGTTGTGAGACAAAAGATTTAATATATAACAGCACATGGAAACGATAAGATACATAATGTACAGGAAAATAGAACATAAATACATATACAATATTTAGGTATAAACAAGATACCCAAATGTACCCAACATATAAATGTTACAGACATGGAACTAAAGGATAGTCCATGCTGTATAAAGGACTTACAGTAATGTAAGGGGGGGCACATGCCCCACCGAGAAGGGGGTAGATAGATTCTAGCCCATAGCAGTTCTTGGGAGATCCAGCTAAAAAGAGAAAGCAGCGTTTGAATGAACGCGCTTAAATACCAGAGGTCCCCTAGTGGGAAGAAACAGCAACGCAGCGAGGAGATAACTCTTCCGGCAAAAGGAAGATAATCCCTACACCTGTAGTTCCTGAACCTGTTGGTACTTAAAACGTCAGTATTGTAAAGAAGTAAAGTCGTCAGGGTGACCTGATATCGGTATCAGCCAGACAGCGAGGGAGTCTATCCCGTTTTCATTAGCACAAGACCAAGGTGATTATTTTGGTGGCCGAGGTGGAGTGCCGTACCTACTATCAGCTATTCACTTTACCGCACAGATCCCTGTGCTAGTCATATGCTGATTTGGCGAGGACCGACATCGAAATAGGAACCTTGGGGTTCCTAGGCAAGTGCTCTGAGCTAACCTGTTTAGATTAATTATAAACTACATTAATTTTAGTAATAATATGGAGAAAACATTGACAGTAAAACAACCAACATAAAGACAATAGTCCAAATGGTGTATATATATATATATATATATATATATATATATATATATATATATATATATATATAAAGTAAATGAAAAACTCTAAACTTGCTTCATTACAATAATTTATTTCAACCGTATTAATACGGCATCTTCAGGTAATCACAAGAACATGACTCTTACTGAGAATTTCCCAAAGTAACATCTCTTTTATATCTATCAATTTAGGGGAGGGAGAGTTGGTGTCTTATTTTGGAATGGGTAGGGTTAGTTTCTTTGGATGAGGCGGGTAGGTCTATGTTTTTGGTTGAGGTGTGGCCTAGATGGGGGCAGATTCCTTGGGGAAATAGTTGTAAGACTGTATATACAAAATGAGCAGAATTTAAAGGCTAAAAATAAGAAGAGGAAGAAAAAGAAGGAGAAAAATAAAGATAACTAAATAATATAGAAATAAAAGTAAAGAAATAAAAATAATAATAAAAGTAAAATAATAATAATAATAACAATAAAGTAAAGGAATAAAACATAATAATTAAAATTAATAAAATTTAATAAAATGAAATAAAAATAAAAAATAAAAATCTAATAAAAATAAAATTAAAATAAGAAGCAAATAAGGGGTGGGAGGTAGATTGTGAAGATAAAGTGTTAGAGAATAGCTGCATCAGCTTGGTTAAACCATACATGGAAAGACCCTAACTACGGAAAAAAAACTATATATATATATATATATATATATATATATATATATATATATACCAACCACACCGCACGAACAGGATGCGACACAAGGCCAATATTTTAAGCGGAGTTTAAGAGGTTTGAATTCAGAGTTTTCCTTCTCCAAGACTGGTTACCTGGCCATGGTTAAAGAGCCCAGTTTGCCCTGCTATTTACCCATAGCTGGAGGAAGGATTGGATTCATACCTTACCCAACGATATGAGCGCCATGTGACATGCAAACCGCTTCATCCAGGAATTGAACTCGGATCGATGAGTCCATTTCCTATGACTCTAACCCTTAGACTACGCGCCTCGATATTGTGTATATAAGTTAGAATAATATGGAAGTGTATATTTCTCCTGACGCATTTTTCTAACTATTTTTACCTTTTTCTTATCTTTTCAAGTTTTCTGAACGTTAAGGATTTCTCTAAAACTATAAAAAAAAATCCTTGATGCTCATAGAAATAACTCTGATAGCGTGTGATATAAGAAAACGAGGTGTACAATGAAGATGGAAGATGTGAATTTAGGATGGTGACACTTTTTTTAAAGAGAAATTTGAAATTGAGTTGTTTTTAGAAATGGCTAAGTAAAACTGTCCAAATCACGAGAAATGCTGTTAAGTCTTCGAATGGGAATTTCGCTTTAACGACCAAAGAAAAATTTACTTTCGTTTTTTTTCTTTTTATGTGAAAACCATTAATATTACAGAAATAACATTTTCTAAAAATCTGTTTTTAGAATGTGAATGCTTCTTTCGTGAGTTTGAAAAATGTTACTTAGAACTTAAATCCTATTGAGAAACCATGAACATATCGACTGATACTTTGCGAGAGATTGTGCCCCTGGCACCCAAAGGTGTATCGTATGTATTGCGTTTAAATGCATCTTGTTGTGGGGCTGCACTTCTTGAGATTTGGGGAGCTTCGATACCACTTCATTGACATAACGCTCAGGTCAAATCTTATCTGGAATGGTAGCACCTGTTAGGGTTTCAGCTATGAATCAATTTATTTTGGGTAAATCGTAGGGAAGACTGGGATCTTTAACTTTGGTTAGGCAACCAGTCTAGGAGAAAGAGAACGAGATCTGTTTGCAAATAATTTGTATTAGATAGGAATACCTATTAACACATAATTTTGCACATATAGATTTAGTGTGTTCGAACATTTTTACTTAGATCTAAAATCCTATTGAGAAACTATAAACATTTTGACTGATACTTTGCGAGAGATTTTGATCTTAGCATTCAATGGTATATCGTATGTATTACGTTTAACTGCATCTTGTGGCGAGGCTACAGTTCTGGAGATTTGGGGAGCTTCGATGCCACTGTTAGGGTTTCATCTATAAATCAATTCATTTTGGGTAAATCGTAGGGAAGACTGAGATCATTAACCTTGGTTAGGCAACCAGTCTAGGAGAAGGAGAACTCTGAATTCAAATCTGTTTGCAAATAATTTGTATTAGATAGGAATACCTATTAACACATAATTTTGCACATATAGATTTAGTGTGTTAGAAAATGTTTACTTAGATCTAAAATCCTATTGAGAAACTATAAACATTTTGACTGATACTTTGCGAGAGTTTTTGATCTTAGCATTCAATGGTATATCGTATGTATTACGTTTAACTGCATCTTGTGGTGAGGCTACAGTTCTGGAGATTTGGGGAGCTTCGATACCACTGTTAGGGTTTCATCTATAAATCAATTCATTTTGGGTAAATCGTAGGGAAGACTGGGATCTTTAACATTGGTTAGGCAACCAGTCTAGGAGAAAGAGAACTCTGAATTCAAATCTGTTTGCAAATGATTTGTATTAGATAGGAATATCTATTAACATATAATTGTGCACATATAGATTTAGTGTGTTAGAATTTTTTTTACTTAGATCTTAAATCCTATTGAGAAACTATGAACATATTGACTGATATTTTGCTTGAGATTGTGTCCCTGGTATCCAAAGGTGTGTCGGCATTAAACTCTCATCTTGTGGTGAGGTTCCATTTCTGGGGATTCTGGGATTATAGAGTACTCATTCATTGTCATAACTTCATTGTCTAATCTGAACTAGAGTTGCAGGACCTTTTAGGGTCGATCTATGGATTTAATTTATATGTTTTCAAATTATTTGTATTAAATAGGAATAACTATTAACGTATAAATGTACACCTCCAGATTTTGTGAGTTTTAAAATTGTTACTTAGATCTTGAATCCTATTGAGAAACCATGAACATATTGACTGATACTTTGCATGAAATTTTGCCCCTGGCATCCAAAAGGTGTATCGTATGTTTTGCGTTTAACTGCATCTTGTGGTGGGGCTGCAGTTCTTGAGATTTGGGGAGCTTCGATACCACTTCATTGACATAACTCTCATGTCTAATCTAATCTGGAATAATAGCACCTGTTAGGGTTTCATCCATGAATCAATGAATTTTGGGTAAATCGTAGGGAAGACTGGGATCTTTAACATTGGTTAGGCAACTAGTATAGGAGAAGGAGAACTCTGAATTTAAATCTGTTTTCAAATTATTTGTATTACATAGGAATACCTATTAACATATAATTGTGCACATATAGATTTAGTGTGTTAAAAAGTTTTTACTTACCATGAACATATTGACTGGTACTTTGCATGAGATTGTGCCCCTGGCAGCCAAAGGTGTGCCGGCATTAAACTCTTATCTTGTGGGGAGGTTCCATTTCTGGGGATTCTGGGGATTCTGGGATTATAGAGTACTCATTCATTGCCAATTCTTCATTGTCTAATCTGAAT
>CM042174.1:5395479-5397979 GCA_023376005.1 Doryteuthis pealeii
CGGAGTGATTTTCAACTTTGAAAACTAGTCTCTCTTACGGCTGCTGAATGTTGTTTTATGATTTATCTGTTCGTACCTCGCAACCATTCGCTTACAATATCATGGTGTGTGTTGTGTGTGTGTGTGTGTGTGTGTGTGTGTGTGCGCGCCTTTGTATCTGTGTGTATATGTGCGCCTGTGTGTGTGAGTGTGTGGGGTGCATGGGTGTGTTTCAGTGTCTTTGTGTTTTGTGTGTCTGTATGTGTGTGTGTGTTGTGTGGTGTGTTACGCGCCTTTGTGTATCTGTGTGTATATGTGTACCTTTGTGTGTGAGTGTGTGGGGTGTATGTGTGTGCGTTCAGTGTCTGTTTGTTGTGGTGTGTGTGTGTGTGAGTGTGCGTTTATGTATATGGGCATGTATGTGTGTATGTCAGTGTGTAAGTATATGTGTGTATGCTTATGTGTGCCTGTGTGAATGTAGGGGCGTATGTGAGTGTGTCTGTAAGTGTCAGTGTGTGTCGGTGGCGTGTGTATTTGTGCGTCTGTGTGTATGTATATGTGTATTTGTATGTGTGCCTGTGTGTGTGAGTGTGTGGGTGCATGTGTGTGTTTCAGTGTCTTTGTGTATGTATGTATGTGTATGTCCATGTGTAGGTATATGTGTGTATGCATATGTGTGCCTGTGTGAATGTAGGGGGCGTATGTGAGTGTGTCTGTAAGTGTCAGTGTGTGTCGGGGGCGTGTGTATATTTGTGCGTCTGTGTGTATGTATATGTGTATTTGTATGTGTGCCTGTGTGTGTGCGTCGGTGTGTGCGAGTGTATGTGTGTGTGTGTGTGTTAGTATCTTTGTGTGTCTATGTGTGTGTGTGTGTGTCTCTCTCTCTCTCTCTCTCTCCTCTCTCTCTCTCTCTCTCTCTCTCTCTCTCTGTGTGTGTGTGTGTGTGTGTGGTGTGTGGTGTGTTATGAAAGTAATCGAAACTGCTGAAATGGATTTGCTCACAGCAAGTGCCCAACAGCAAAATTCATTTAAAGTAGGCGACATGACATATAGAAAATTATCATTTGAAAAGTGATTTAACCAAAAATCGGTTATTTCCTAGTTGAGTAACATGATATTACATGGTGACCTAGAAAATACAGAGACCAAAATATTTATTTTCCCATTAAACTAACCCTAAACCCTAACCCTAACCCTAATCCTAATCCTAAACCCTAACCGTAACCCTAACCCCCCTTGTTGAGTAACATGATGTTACGTGATGACCCAGAAAAAAACAGAACCCAAATTATTTATTTATTGTTCCCATTAAACTAACTCTAAACCCCAACCCTAACCCTAGCCCTAAACCCTAACCCTAACCCCAAACTCTAAGCCTAACCCCCTTAGTTGAGTAACATAATGTTACAGGGTGACCCAGATAAAACAGAAATTTTGTAATAAAAATGTTAATCCTAATTTTAATTTTTTAAAGTTAAAGTCCAACAAGGGTTAGGCTTAGGGTTTAGTGTTTAGGGTTACGGTTGGGGTTTAAGGTCAGTTTAATTGGAAAATGAATAAATAATTTGGGTTCTTTTTTCTGTGTCCCTCATGTTACTCAACTAGGAAATAAGCCACAAATCCATATCTTAATATAATGGAGATGCGGTGTCTGAAAAAAAAACATACGAAAGAATGACGTTTGTCTTCTTGTGAGACGTCCAGCAAAAAAGGAGCGAGTCACCTTACTTTCGCTTGTGGTCGAAATGGTGGGGAATCTATATCTGCTCTTCTGCAGTAAATTTGGGACTTCTGTTTCGTTTTCTTTTCTTCTGTTTAAAAAAATCTAGTTCAGGGCCATTGACGAGTCACTAGATGGTATACACTGAGTGTTTATAACCATAGTCCTCCAAAAACTTTCTTTTCTTTTCTTTTTTTTTCTTTCTCTTTACCTAGAAATGTGATTACCTTTTTCTTTTCAATTTAAAATTTCTCTAGAACCATATGAGATCGAAATTATAACATGCACAACGTGGGAGGAAATGAGTCAGTCAGTGCTGATCCCCACGTATCTTTTACGATAGGAGAGTCCACCATATATAGCCGTATATCTACTTACGCGTGTCTCGACCAATGTATTTTTCGAGTTACGAGTTGTGAGCCGTACTATTTTTTGCTATGTGTCGCGATCAAAAATTTGAGGTACAAGCGAGCTTTAATATCCCCAGTAAAAACATTAAAGTTTCCAAAATTATTATGCCAAAGAAAAATATATTTTATTAAAAGATAAACATTAAAATATATGATTGCTAATAATTCATTACATTCTGTTTGACTGTTTTATACAATACAGAGCAATCTTTCTCATTTAAAAAACACAACAAAAATGAGGGTCGCTGGAACGGATTAATGACATTTCAGTTTATTCTAATCGAGAAAATTGATTTGATATACGAGGAAATTGATATACTAGCGGAACGATTTAAACTTTTAAGTCAAAGTACCACTATATATATAAATATATATATATACATACTCACAC
>CM042174.1:5407979-5438767 GCA_023376005.1 Doryteuthis pealeii
ATCTAAAAAAATTCAGAGAAAAACAAAATGTGTATTTCCTTTCAACTAATATATAATCGAGGCAAGAGGGAATAGGCCAATAATAATTTAAAAAATCTAGAAATAGGAAATTTGAAACTTAAAAATAGACGTTTCATATCCGAAATGAATTTTAGATATTAATTTACCTTGGCAGAAATACCTAATTAAGTCAGAATGTCTTGAAATAAAATAACTGATGCATAATAAAATTTATTCATTAATAAATCAACACTGAAAACTTCATTAAAATTGGAAAATTCCCAGATTTTTGGTAATTTTTTTCAATAGGGAGGGAAGGGTAAAATCATTTTGTAAAATACAGATTTTACGTCATCTTCGACAACGTTGATGTCCATGATTACGATAAATTGGCACAAAATTGACTGAAAAATAGTTTAAAATGTATTAAAAATAAATTACATTATTGTGATTTTTTAACAATCTAACCCAAGCTCAATGGGTGACTCAACGGGTCACATCTTTTCTTGTATTAAATAAAAAAAAACTAAGTAAGTAAGTAAAGTCGTCGAGGTGGCCTAAAGTCGGTATCAGCCAGACAACGAGGGAGTCTATCCCCTTATCACTAGCGCTAGGCTAAAGATATTGTTTTGGCGTCTGAGTTGGAGCGCCACACCTACCATCAGCTCCTTACTTTACCGCACAGATCCCTGTGCTACTCATACGCTTAGTAGGCAAGGGCTGGTATCGAACCCGGAACCCTGTGGTTCTTAGGCGGAATAATTTAACGGTTACATTGATACAAATAGCAGTCCTCTTTCCCTCTCTCAGAAAAAATACCACTTTTTGAAACAATACGAGCCTGGAAGGTCAGAATGATTCGGTAGAACGGACAAAAGTAACGAGGCAACTTGGTAATATTTCAAATCAAATAGACAATAAGAATTGTAAAGGTTTGAAATATGCAAAGTCCTCTTTCAGATTTATCAATATCCAGAAAACTTTACACGCAGAGTTTAGGCAGTTGAGAAAGGTACGTGAGGAAATGGAGTGGGAGAGAACAACGTTAGGTTTCGTATTTCAGTTCTAGGGGTTCACATTGGAAAAACGTTTTTATACAAGGTAGCAATTAGGTGTTTGGCAGATGAGTGGTAATCCGAGCAGTGTTGGTTATGTTGACCGTTGGCTGGGGTCGTTCCCCGTTCTCGATAAGGGGTCAAAAGAAGAATATAGTTAGGAGCCGGGGGTTAAAGTATAGGAACCGGCCATGTATGCTGAAAGAGTAGGTTAAAATAATAATAATGAATTAATAATAGAATTTAATAAAATATAATAATAATTTAATTAATAAAAATAAATTTAATAAAATAATAATAATAACTGTGATATTGATAATAATAATAATAATAATAATAATAATAATAATAATAATAATAATAATAATAATAATAATAATAATAATAAAAATAATAATAATAATAATAAAATGAAAAAATGGAAAAATACCAGAGAACTGAAAAAGTTATCGAATATGAAAGTCAAAGTGATACCAATTGTATTTGGTCCCAAAAGGATTTGAAAAAGAATGTGGAAATCAGAGGAAGGATTGATATCATCCAGAACACTGCACTGCTGAAATCTGCCAGAATATTCAGAGGAGTCCTGGAGACCTGAGGAGACTTGCTGTCACTCAGACTCCAGTGAAAGACCATCAGCTAACGCTGATGTGAAAACTCAAAATGAGTAAAGAAGAAGAAGAAGAAGAAGAAGAAGAAGAAGAAGAACAACAACAACAACAACAACAACAACAACAATAATAATAATAATAATAATAATAATAATAATGATAATAATTTTTTTTTAAATTGTCATATTGTGAAAAGTACCTGCTACCTATTAGTATCTAGATTAGCAAATATATACACCCTGCGTGTGCAACTATATTTCAGTTCTAATGTAATACAATATATTAAATTAGAAAGGCTAATGAAACTAAATAAGAATACAGATAACATATTTGCAACAAAGCGAGAGGGGGACGAAAATAGAACAACTGAAACTTACTCTTCCTTTACTCCTGTCTTTCACTTGCTAAATTTTCCTGATTTAAGAATTTAGTTAAAACAATAAAATAAAGAATAAAATTACAATTATTTCTTCTTGTTAATTTATTTATCCACGAGATTTCTGCTTATATTCATTAAGATAAAACCAAACAATTAGAAATCAATAATACTAAGCACATATTTATTAAAATCAATTTTTTAATATCAATATGCAAATTAGCCTTTCCATTCACACTATACAATTAAATTAATAAGATATATCAAAAGTACTTAGTGCCTGAAACACCGGACTTAAGGGAGAAAGCCCATGGATCAACGCATTTTGGCACTTTCCCACCCATCACTTTCGGCTTGTGGGTGGGCCCACATTAGAATGAGGCCTTGTGCCCCCACATTAAAATGAGACCTTGTGCCCAGTCCATACAAGTTGGTTATGGGACAAATACCCCTTCGGCTTGTGGGTGGGCCCACGTTAAAATGAGGCCTTGTGCCCAGCCCATACAAGTGGGGTATGAGACAAATAAACTCCTTCGGCTTGTGGGTGGGCCCACGTTAAAATGAGGCCTTGTGCCCAGTCCATACAAGTGGGGTATGAGACAAATAAACTCCTTCGGCTTGTGGGTGGGCCCACGTTAAAATGAGGCCTTGTGTCCAGTCCATACAAGTGGGGTATGAGACAAATATCCCTTACCATCCTATGAGCTTCCGTTCGTGGGTGGTCCTACATTAAAAAGACCTTGTATCACACCCTCATACGTTGGATGCACGGTAAAAGACAACAACACCAACAAGAGTGAATAAAGATAACCGTGAGAATATAACTGCATACTCTTTTTGTTTTTTCCCTGAATGTTTGAGATGAGGCTTGAAGATTAGTATTATCTGCGTTATATACTTGTACAACGTTTCGGCCGATATGCCTTCCGGCCTTCTTCAAGTTCGAAAAGAAGGTTCCCGAGTCCGAGAAGGTTCCCAAGTCCGACAAGAAATATCTGAAGATGGCCGGAGGGCATATCGGCCGAAACGTTGTACAAGTAACAATGAAGATGGGGACAATAGTCTGAATAACGCAGATAATACTTTTTTTTCTTTTTTTAGTTATTTTATCTCTTTACGATTTTTTATTTATAAAGCAAGACTTTACATCGTCAATATCCCGGTGTTTGTTAACAGACGATTTTTAGAGTTTCTTTTAATTATAAAACTAACCCCTAACCCTAACCATAACCCCTAACAAACAACCGGATATTGCTGGTGTACATGAAAAACATATCCTTCTGAATCGAGACCAAAAAGAGGTGCCTAAAGCTCATATGGTCCAAATGATTGTTTCGAATTGTTGTTGTATAAACATTAACTTGGTTTTGTTTTCCAGTGCAGCCCCGCCCACGGGTGGAGATTGCTAAAATTAACGGCGCCGAATCCAGGGGGCCATCCCTCCAGGCAACACCTGCCCCCTTGATTTAAAGGGGCAGGGCTGTGTTTATTGCCCAGTGCCTGAGGCGCCCCCTTGAGGGGGAATGCCGACGCAATTTTTCACCCGGCACCCATGAGCTTCGGTTTGTGGGTGGTCCTACGTTAACAAGGCCTTTTGCCTAACTCGTACAAGTGGGGTGCGAGGTAAATACAATGCAGACTATACAAGGTTGATCTCCAAGGGGAGATAATTAGAAATTTTCAGATGACAAATATTCTCCTTCCGACTAAACGGAATAAGACAGACATTGTTATGAAATCGCATACTCTTTTTGTTTTTTTGTGTTTTTTTTTTGGTTTTTTTTTTGGTATTTTATCTCTTTACGATTTTTTTTATTTATCTATGAAGCGAAGAATTAAAGATCTCCAAAAACTTATATCTGTTTGGGAACCAAACTTGTTATATACATTTCTTTACTTATGACAGAAACTATTGATTTTTGTAACCTCACAAACGTTTTCTTCTGCAAATATCCTGACATTGTAAAACTTTGGATTTTGTTGGTGAACGTATCCAAGTGTAATAGGCCTAATTCATTTAAGCGTCAGCGGGGAGGTTTGGGGAGAAACCGCTCCCCGGACATCCCCATATAAAGTACACTTCAACTCAAGGAGGATGATAGTGTCGGAGATTGTTTGTTCAGACAATTCCCAAGAAAGAATATTGGATTTATTTCGGAAATCCCAAAAGAAAATTCAGTTAAAAATCCATTTTTTTATTATTATCTCCTTTTGAGTTTTCACACGAGTGTTAGCTGATGGTATTTCACTGGAGTCTGAGTGACAGCAAGTCTCCTCAGGTCCCCAGGACTCTTCTGAGTATTCTGGCAGATTGCAGTGTTCTGAATGGTTTCAATCCTTCCTTTGATATCCAAACTTTCCAAACCCTTTTCTAATCCTTTTGGGACTGTTCCAAGTACATCAACCACAATTATTATTATTATTATTATTATTATTATTATTATTATTATTATTATTATTATTATTTTCACTCCTTTTGAGTTTTTCACATCAGAGTTAGCGGATGGTATTTCACTGGAGAACTGAATGACAACAAGTCTCCTCAGGTATCCAGAGTATTCTAACTGATTGCAGCAGTGTAGTAGTCTGGATGGTCTCAATTCTTCCTCTGATTTCTAGATCCTCCAGTCTTTTTTTCCAATTTAACGGGACCGTTCCAAGTGCACCAACTACAATTGGTATCACTTTCACTCTCATGTTCTACACCGTTTTCAATTCTCTGGCAAGGTCCAGGTATTTATCCATCTTTTTTATTTTCCTTCAGCTTCACAGTGTTATTATTATTATTATTATTATTATTATTATTATTATTATTATTATTATTATACTCAAGTCCAAGCAAAATATTGACCTATGGACAAATCACGTTGAAACTATCAGTTCCCGCTTGATCACTAGAGTTAAGCAGCGGTCAGTTGGTTCATTTTTTAAATGGGTTATTAAGTAATAACAGAAAGTACTTTAAGCAACCTTGAGTTCTTTATGGGTAATATCAAATTATCCAAAAAAAAGTAAAATTGTCACCCAACCCTGTCAATTTCTTCCAGGTGTGGACTTTGTTAACGTTAGACAATTCCAAAGAATTGAGCTTCCAATTTAAAAAATTAGCGGAGTTAAGTCGATTTTTAGCTCTCCAAATTTGGTGAGGCCGGCAAAAAATGGCGACATTTTTAAATTTATTTTTGTCTGTAAAGAGCTTACCTACTAATAGAAATTGGTTCATAAAAGCATTTCTGTTCATGTAATTCAAACATGCCATCAAAAAAATCTTAAAATCAACCAATGTTAAGTTATTGATAATTTCTGATTTGTTCTGGAACTGGAGCTTCACCTTCGGATGTAGTTTAGTGAAGTTTACTTTAAAAAAATTAGAGTTCTTACCATTCAATGGATGATAAAGTTGGTGTAATCTAAGTGACAGAGTAACATTGTGGGTCTGATTAAAAGGAATTAAGTTATAAGTAGATCCCTAAATATGGCGTGGTGGAATCTATACGGAGTGTGTGTATGTACGTTCATTACATTTCGATACATGACATGGTGTCAAATCAAAGGAATGTAGTTTCTATACTTTTCTGCATCTGTCATTGGGCTGGAATTTTCTCTATTCTAAGAAAAATACTTATTCTTGGGGTTATTTCTGAAATATATTGTGTCATTGACAGGTTTTAATAACGAGCACAAGATGTTTGTGCTGTTGAAGGTTTTTATAACGAACACAAGAGTTTTTTTTTTCTTTTGGTCTCATTTTTTTCATTTACCTAAGTACAAGCTTAAGAGACAAATCCTTAACACAGATTGTCTTCTCACATTATCTCCTTTTTACTTCTCGCCCTGTTGGCACTTTTCGACCAAAAGCCAACAGGTCAGCCATTCACACGTCATTTTTATTATAGTTTCTTTCCTCTATTACATTACGTATAATTAAAATTTAGTTTTTTTTCCACATTTATTAATAATGGAGATTGTCTGTATTTCTGTCTGTAACAAAAACTATGTCATAGCTCTATGTCACAGCTTACGTCACAATATTCTTATGCTATATACACCCACAATTTGAGTAATCAATTTTAAAAATTGTTTTTTACTCGTTCCTTTTTTTTTACGGTAATAACAAGAAGTTAACTAAAAAGTTTACAAATAAATAAATACCTACGATTATGTGGAAAATTGACGTGGAAAATATTCAAAATAATTGTTTGATTATTACATGCATGCAACATTTTATTTGAGCGGGACGGGGCTCAGTTTTCATTTCAAATTGTTTTATTTTTTTACTCGTTTAATAAATATGAGGATTTGTCTTACTATGATACAAACCCTCTGATATTGAATTTTTAACTCCCACCCTCTAAGGCAATGTCTTTTAAAAATTAAGTTTTACGACGCCCGGGGGGGTGTTTTCTGTTACTAATGTCATTAATATACAGTTTCCTCTGCCATAAAACAAAAAAAATCGTTTGAAAAGGTAAAAAAATTCATACTTAGTTGCAATATCAATGTTTTAAGAGACAGTATATTAATAATGTTCACATTTGATTGAAAAGGTTAAAAATGTAATACTTAGTTTCAATATCAATGTTCTAAGAGACAGCGTATTAATAATGTTCACATTCGTTTAAAAATGTAAAAACTTCATACTTACTCGCATTAATAATGTCTAAAAAGCCAATATATTAATATAGTTCACAATTTCTTTTAAACTGGTAAACACCTCATAATTTGTTGCACTATCAATGTTTTAAGACAAAGTCTATTAATACTGATATCAATCATTTTAAACAGGTGAATACTTCACACTTTGTTGCAATATCCTTGTTTTTCGAGCCAATGTATTAGTGTAGTTCAAAATCATTTGAAACCCATAATCGCCCAATATTTTGATCCCTATGTAGGACCCTTGCTTGGAGACCCTTGGTGTAATTGTTGAAATCGTAGGAAATGGACTCGTCGACCCGAGTTCAAATCCTGGACAGAGCAGTTTGTATTTCACATAGAGCTACTACCCTTGATATGGGTAAATAGTAGAGCAGACTGGGCTCTTTAACCTTGGCTAAATAACCAGATCAAGAGAAGGATATCTCTGAATTCAAACCTGTTAATCTCCTCTTCAGAAATTGATCTCGTACGGAGGGGTAGCTAAATATATACATTGGGCAAGAACTAACATTCTGGATTAGAGTTTTTTTCATTTACCTAAGTACAAGCCTGAGAGACAAATGCTTAACACAGATTGTCTTCTTACATTATCTCCGTTTTACTTCTCGCCCTGTTGGCACTTTTCGACCAATCAAAATCCAACAGGTCAGCCATTCACACGTCATTTTTATTATAGTTTATTTCCTCTGTTACATAACGTATAATTAAAATTTTGTTTTTTCCACATTTATTAATAATGGAGATTGTCTGTATTTATGTTTGTAACAAAAACTACGTCATACCTCTACGTCACAGCTTACGTCACAATATTCTTATGTTATATACACCCACATTTTGAGTAAGCAATTTAAAAAATGTTTTTTACTCTCGTCCCTTTTTTTACAGTAACAAGAAGTTAAGTAAAAAGTTTACAAATAAATAAATACCTACAATTTGTGTAAAATTGATGTGGAAAATATTCAAAATAATTGTTTGATTATTATATGCACGCAACATTTTATTTGAGAGGGAAGGGGCTCAGTTTTCATTTCAAATTGTTTTATTCTATTTTTTTTTTTACTCCTTTAATAAATATAATAATATGTGTTCCGTTAATAAATACAATCTTGGGTTTTACCACATTATTTACCCATAGCTGGAGGGAAAGTTCACGGATGCATACCTTTCCCAAGGGTATGTATAATGCAAACAGCCTCGTCTAGGATTAAGAACTCGTGTCGACGGGGCTTTTTTCTACGACTAACCATTACCCCAAGCGCCTCCACGCGTGATTTTTACTTTCCTCAAGCCAAAACTGCCATGTGCAAAAGCCAAAACCTTACTCTGTCAACGCCGTGAACCAGACTCACTCAACAATCCTATTATTTCCTCTCTCCGACTTCGCCACTTTTGACTTACCGTGGTATTGCCGTGCAGGTGGTATTAAATAAATTGGCTTGTGCTTATATAAGAAGAAAAAAAATTGGGCATCTACAACATTGATTTTGAGAGGAAGAAATAGAAATGTGTTTATTCCAATCTGTATTTTCATAGATAATTTCTCTTGTAGTTTTATATGAAGTCGCAGTAAGTTAGCTTCTGGTTTTTCTTTTTCTTTTTCTTTTACTTTTTCTTTTCTTCTACAAAACCCATTCGTCTACAAACTTTTAAAAACTGATTTATCTTTACCGAATTTACACGATTTCCTTTCGCAAGCGTCGAAAGAAAGAAAAAAAAAGTCTTAAGAAATTGTTGATAGGATGAGAATATGTCAGAGTAAATAAATCGTCTCTTCCGATTATTTCTAAGGCTTTCTTTTTCCCGCCAATATGATGTGTTCATTTGATGCTTACTGGTTCATGACAACGGGAAAACTGTTTGTCAAAATTCAGATGATTTAGAGTTTGTCTTTAGAAGAGGGTTGGTTGGTTGAATTTTACGGCATGTCAACCCATGTCGGGTTACTTTATGTCGGAAATGTTTTGTTTTACTCATTCTTGATGTTTATTCTATTTTTTAAAACTTAGTTAAAAAAAACTCAATTTGTTTTAAACACATTTTGTAATATTTATTTGTTCTATTTAACCTTAGGATCCTAATAGGTAATACGACTCTGGGTCAGAGTGGACCTGGGAGTACTGGTACTCATTTATTTGAACTCAATTTTTTAAACACATGTTTAATATATATATTTTTTCTTTTTAACCCATAGATAGGACCCTACACACGCTCTCTCTCTCTCTCTCTCTCTCTCTCTCTCTCTCTGTCTCTACACACACAACACACACGCGCACACACACACACACACAATCTCTCTGTCTGTTTCTTTGACACTATATATAACTCTCTCCCACACTCCCATTGTTTAATCACCTTCCAGTTTTATTAGAGGGTTATTCAACAGTTTTTGTTATAGCATTTTTTCCTTTTCTCTCTCTCTCTATCTCTTTCTCTCTCTCTCTCTCTATCTATCTATCTATCTCTCTTTTCTCTCTTCTTCTCCTCTCTCTCTCTCTCTCTCTCATCTTATACACAGATAAATTATTCATCTCTCACGCACATACACACACACTCTCTCTCCCACACTATCCTCTCTCCCCTTTCAACACACACACACACACACACACATGCACACACACACTCTCTCTCTCTCTCTCTCTCTCTCTCTCTCTATCTATCTCTCTTTCTCTCTATCTATCCATCTATCTCTATTTTTAATCAGTTTCCAGTTTTATTGTGAGGTTGTTCAACAATGTTTTTTGCATTAGCATTCTTTCCTCTTCTCCCTCTATCATAAACACGCACACACGCACTGTCTCTCTCTTTCTCTCTCTCTTCTCACTCTCTTTCTCTCTCTCTCTTCTTTTTCTCTCTCTCTCTCTCTCTTATTGTTTTTTAATCAGCTTTCAGTGTTATTGTACGGTTGTTCACTCTTTTTGCTCTACCATCTTTTCTTCTCCCCTATCTCTCTCTGCTCTCTCTCACCCTCTCTCTCCTCTCTCTCTTCTCTCTCTCTCTCTCTCTCTCTCTCTCTCTCTCTCTCTCGTATTGTTTTTGATTATCTTTCAGTTTTTTGGAGATTGTTCAACAATCTTTTCGCTCTACCATCTTTTCCTCTCTCTCTATCCCTCTTTCTCTCTCCCTCTCTCTCTCTCACCCTTTTCTCTCTCTCCCTCTCTCTCTTCACCCTCTCATTCACTCTCTCTCTCACACACAACTCTCTCTGTGACTCTTTCATTGTCTTTTAACAATATGTAATTACTAAATTAGCAATTATATTTTTGGTTTTGATTTTCCCGATTTTATCTGTCGTCATAAATTTTGCGTCGCATTTACCGTCTCAGTTCACCTCAATGCATTTGTCGGTTTGGCGGTTTGAAATGATATTTACACCTTCATTTCGCTGATTAAACCGAAATGTCTATTTTCGCTGCAGATTTGCAAACATCTTTTCATCAGAAAAAAAATGATCTTCAACAAGTTGTTTCTTAATTATTTCGGCAGGGCTGTTTTTCATCGATTTTAATTTTGTTTGAGTTTGAGTTTTGTTTAACGACATATCAACCTCTGTGGGTCATTTAATGCCAAAAAAAGTTATTTGGGATTTCAGTCTTTAAAGTAGTGGTTCTATGGGGTTTGAGTTTTGTTTAACGGCATATCAACCTCTGTGGTCATTTAATGCCAAAAAGGTTATTTTGGATGTCAGACTTTAAAGTAGTCGTTCTATGGGGTTTGAGTTTTGTTTAACGG
This sequence comes from Doryteuthis pealeii, assembly GCA_023376005.1. Taxonomy (NCBI): domain Eukaryota; kingdom Metazoa; phylum Mollusca; class Cephalopoda; order Myopsida; family Loliginidae; genus Doryteuthis; species Doryteuthis pealeii. Next base: position 5,418,410 of record CM042174.1, read on the forward strand.
AATATCAACCTCTGTGGGTCATTTAATGCCAAAAAAGGTTATTTTGGATTTCAGTCTTTAAAGTAGTGGTTCTATGGAGATATTCGGTTATTTTCTGTTATATCTTGTTAAAAGGTTGCTTCTTTTTTTTTTTAGAAAATTTAAAATGTTTTCAGGGTTTGTATTCTTAAAGATGTCCCTCAGGTTTCTTGCTTGATAGTAATTAGTGCGGATATGTTTAAAGCTGTTAAAATTTAGAAGGATATGCTTGGTTGTAAGTTGCACTTTGCGTGTTGAGCACACCGGGGCATCCTGCCTTTTTAACGGGTACGAATGGGTAATCTGGGTGTGCCCAATACGCAATCTGGCGAGTATTACTTCTTCTCTTCTAATAATTCTTTGGCCTGTCGGACACTCTCCAATAACTTTTTGTATTTCGTGGAATTTGTTGACATGAACAGCATGTTCTCCATTATCTGTGAGAGGCGCCTTCATTGGCTTGGACATGTCAGGAAAATGGAAAATGGACGCATACCAAAAGATTTTTTGTACGGCGAATTGATAAAAGGTTCCCGATCGGTTGGTAGACCACGCCTACGATTTAGAGATGTATGCAGAAGAGTTATGAGGATATGCCATATTGACACAAACACGTGGGAGGTAGATGCAAAAAATAGAGCGGTCTGGCGCCTCAACGTTAAGCAAGGCACGGAGAGGGGTGGGGCATAGAGGAGAGTAGCCTCGACAGAAAAGAGAGCCTGAAAGAGAGAGAGAAAAGCCAGCAGCCTCAGAAAGCATCACAGTTTGTGTGCATTCAGTGCACCAAAGACTGTCACTGAAGAATTGGCCAGCAGTGTCACTTGCGCAGATGCAGATGAAAATTCTTAATTTTATTTTGGACACTACGCCATCGTTCTTAGTGGACGGAAAGGATCCAACAAAGAATAAATATAAAACTGAGCGACCGTTATCATCTTGCAACACCCTCTGGTTAAAAATTAGACGCATCAAATTGTCAAAGATGAAATGCAAAAATGCAAATCCTGATTATCTGGTGCTATCCGCTGAATTCTTTTTTCTAATGTGTTTTCACCTCATCTAAATAACTCGTCCGTTTTTATTATAAAGAAAGAAAGGAGAAAAAAGGACATGCTACTCAGAAAAATATTACTAAGAAAGAAAGAAAGGAAGAGGTCAGGGTGTGAGCACGTGGAAGTGATAATGCTAATCTGTTTCAATCGAGCATAATGAAATAAGAAAAGAAGGAAAGAAAGAAAAAAAGTGAGAGAGAGCTAAATCAAGATTATTATACTTTTTACATATTGAACTATTTTCAATAGCTCTTAAGTAGACCTATCAAACGTTGTAATGATTAAATCAATATACTGTGGTATACCCACAGGACCTGCTATTTTAGTAATACTGCTTATTTGTGATTTGAAAATTATTATTACATAATTCATAAACAGCTTATGATTTATGTACGTACCTGTAGTGGGAATATTTTGAATAGGGTTCGTTAGATTCATAATGACGGGGTCCAGTGGAAAGTTACTCGACAGTTATTGACGGGTAATAACCTTTTCACATGACCCCTTGAAAAACGCGGGATTAGGCGTGAGTTTCCAGCGTAAGTTTCAGTTGTTCTATTTTCGACTCCCCCCTCTGTTTCAAATCTTTTTAATTGCGTTCTTGTTTAATTTCCTTAGCCTTTCTAATTTAATATATTTTACTACATTAAAACTTAAATACTTGCACCCGGAGGATGCCACAGGGTGACCCAGAAAAACAGAACCCAAATTATGGTTATTTCCTAGTTGAGTAACGTGATATTACTGGGTGATCCAGAAAAAAACAGAACCCAAATTATTTATTTTCCGATTAAACTAACCCTAAACCCCAACACTAACCCCAACCCTAACCCCAACTCTAACTCCAAACCCTAACCCCCCCACCTAGTTGAGTAACATAATATTACAGGTTAACCCAGAAAAACAGAACCCACACATTTAGTAATAAAACTTAATTTTATTATTTTTTAAAGTTTATGTCCAACAAGGGTTAGAGTTAGGGTTTAGGGTTAGGGTTAGGATGAGGGTTGCGATTTAGGGTTAGTTTAATGGGAAAATAAATAAATTTGGGTTCTGTTTTTTCTGGGTCACTCATGTTACTCATCTAGGTAATAACCCAATTGATTTATTCAGTTTTTCAGAAAAGGGTTTATTTAGATTAATTCATTTGAATGCTTCCAAACACCGTGGACTATTTAAATATAAATGTATCTGTTTATATTGTTTTGAGTAGCACATCTGGGTCAAACTGATCTGTGCGGTAAGGTTTCTGGGAATTGACGGTAGGTGTGGCGGTGCACCTCGGCAAAAGAATTTCCTAGGTCTAGCGCTAGTGAAAAGGGGATATACTCCTCTGATGTTCGGCTGATTTTACTTTTTACTACTTAGAAATTGGGAGTAAAAAGGGGAAGTAAATCTAACAATATATAGACAAATAATAGAAAAACACAACTATACCAAAAAATATAGAGAACACAAAGTATACCAAAAATAGAAAACACGAAGTATACCAAAAATATAAGAAAAACACAAAGTATACCAAAATAATAGAAAAACACGAAGTATACCAAAATATAAGAAAAACACAAAGTATACCAAAAAATAATAGAAAAAACACGAAGTATACCAAAAATATAAGAAAAACACAAAGTATACCAAAAATAATAGAAAAACACGAAGTATACCAAAAATAATAGAAAAACACAAAGTATAACAAAAATATAAGAAAAAACACAAAGTATACCAAAAATAATAGAAAAACACAAAGTATACCAAAATATAAGAAAAACACAAAGTATACCAAAAAAAAATAGAAAAACACAAAGTAAAACAAAAATATAAGAAAAACACAAAGTATACCAAAATAATAGAAAAACACAAAGTATAACAAAAATATAGAAAAACACAAAGTATACCAAAATAATAGAAAAACACAAAGTATAACAAAAATAATAGAAAAACAAAAAGTATACCAAAAATAATAGAAAAACAAAGTATACAAAAATATAAGAAAAACACAATGTATACCAAAAATAATAGAAAAAAAAAACACAAAGTATAACAAAAATATAAGAAAACACAAAGTATACCAAAAATAATAGAAAAAACACAAAGTATAACAAAAAATATAAGAAAAAAACACAAAGTATACCAAAAATATAGAAAAACACAAAGATAACAAAAATATAAGAAAAACACAAAGTATACCAAAAATAATAGAAAAACACAAAGTATAACAAAAAATATAAGAAAAACACAAAGTATACCAAAATATAGAAAACACAAAGTATAACAAAAATATAAGAAAACACAAAGTATACCAAAAATAATAGAAAAACACAAAGTATAATAAAATATTAAGAAAAACACAAAGTAATACCAAAAATAATAGAAAAAACACAAAGTATATAAAAATATAAGAAAAAACACAAAGTATACCAAAAATATATATAAGAAAAAACACAAAGTATACCAAAATATAAGAAAACACAAAGTATACCAAAAATATAGAAAAAACACAAAGTATAACAAAAATATAAGAAAAACACAAAGTATACAAAAATATAAGAAAAACAAGAAGTACATCAAAAGATGAGTTAATTCTTGATTGTAAGTCCTACGCGAGAACGTTTCGGTTTTTACAAACTTCTTCAGGACACATAAGGAATTTTGTGTGGAGATGGTTGGTAACTTGTGGTTTAAGAAAAGTGCTAGTTCTAGATGATGTTTGGGGGTGAGTATCAGCTGGCATAGAGTCAGGACAAATGGAAGTCAAACCTGTGGTCTATAGTTATATACAGGGTTTTCGGGATAAATTTGTCATTTTTATATTTGGTTATTTTTTTTCGTAGCTTGGAGGTAGTGATGAAAAATAGAATGGATGACTGGAACCCACCTGAATCATGGCGAGAGTAACTTGCATCGTGATGATCTGCGCCGACCATCAAAACAAGGAGATTGGAGTTACTGCTCAATGCTCTCTGAACACAGTAAAAACAATCAGGCATGAACTGGAAAATTGCAATGGAAACTACAAGGCTGTGGATAAAAGAAAGCAACATAACAAACGATCTGATTGCGGTTGTACAGCAGAATTCCTCGTAAATCTACTGAAAAAAAAGTTGGAAGACCCTGATGCCTACGTAGAGTTGCTAAACACTGTAGTCAAGCCCTGGATAACAAAGGTAACCAATGGTAGGCCATATGTATGCCAACAGGATTCGGTCCCCTTCCACACCTCTGGGAAAAGTCAAAAATGATATCTCTGCCAATGGTAGGTCATATGTATGTCAGCAGGATTTGGCCCCCTGCCACACCTCTGGAAAAGTAAAAAAGTGATATCTTTGCATTTTTTTCAGAAAAGGTTGAGTTCAGATGCCTACGTGGAGTTGCTAAACACTGTAGTCAAGCCCTGGATAACAAGGGTAACCAATGGTAAGCCATATGTATGGTAACAGGGTTCGGGCCCCTGTTACACCTCTGGAAAAAGTCAAAAAGGTTTGTCGGCGAATTATTACGACTACACCAGTTCCAATGTTTGAGATTCAGATCTTAACCTCATGGATTATTATGTATGGGGTGCTGTTGAGAAAGACACAAATCACCGTGTCATTACTAAAAAAGCCCAGTTAATCGACAGAATTAAGGTAGCTTTTGAGAGCCTTCCCAAGGAAACTATAACATCAGCTTACTTTAGGTTCCGGTGCAGGATTGAAACTGTGATCGAGGCTAATGGTGGTTATTTTAAGTGAAACCTGTTGACAGTCGTGTAATTCTCGTGTCTGTTGAATTTCTTCACACACCATTAAATTTTAGAGTTACCAAGCACTTATTCTTTTTCCTTATGAAAGTGTCAAATTTCTCCCGAACACCTTGGATATTTCCGTTTGGGTGACAAGACTTTCGGAACACTCTGTATATTTTGTTTATATTAAACAAAAAACAATGAAACACGTACGTTTTATCTTCTATCTTTGGTAAAAAGAAATCGTTTGATTCTGTTCGTTTTATCTAAAAATAAAGATACAAAAAATATAACAATCACATCAAAGGAATAAAACTTTGTTTACGTTATACTGAATGTTACTTAATTCTCCCTAAGTTAGAAATAAAAAAAATCTATTAATAAAAAAATTATAACATTTTAGACTATTCATCTATCCATCCATTTTTTTTTCAAGAAAAGGAGTTGTTTAAATTAATTGATTTCTAGGGAAATAGCATCTTTAAAAAAAAAGAAGAAAGAAAAAATTCCGAAGCAGATAGAATATTTTTCAGATGGGAAAAACAGAAAACAAATCTCTTCAACCGAAAATTTTCTGTCAAACTAAATCAGAGAAAATAAAAAGTGAATACCATTTGAACAATCGGAAATTCAATTCATGCAATGAATTCATAATTAAACGGTTTATAATTTTCCTTTAACATTTTTTCTATAGAAATTATTGATTTTACATTTTTCATCTTTTCAATTTTGTTTTCTTTTTACAATTATTTTTTTAAATTTACTTTTTGGTTTCTACTAATGTTTCTAAAATAACTGTTGAAAAATAAATTCTTTCCCTGATCAGTGTAATTGAAATCATAAGGGAAAATCAATGTTCAATCCGTTTAACATGACAACTAAAGCGGAAAAAGAAAAAAAGAATAATTTTTCTGATTGTTTTGCTTTATTTTTTCAGTGAGGTCGGTGTTACGAATGTAAATCTGTTACAATTAAAACTCTTAAGATTACGAATGATAAATATTGTCTTGTACCAAAATGTCATAGCAGCATTAAGGAAGGAATTCATGTAAACACACACACACACTCACACACAAATACAAACACATGCACGTACGCACATATATTATTACACTAAAGATGGTCGAATCAATGCTTATCTTTTAAAAGCTTTTTGGTGTCGTTATAGTATATGGCCTACCTTTTTGAGTATGTTATAGTATGTGACCAACCCTTTTGATTTTTTATAGTATGTGGTCTCTCTTTTTGATTCTGTTATAGTATGTAACCTACCTTTTTGATTCTACTTTTTTGATTATAGTATGTGGCCTACCTTTTTGATTCTGTATAGTATGTTATCTTTTTGATGTTATAGTGTGACCTACCTTTTTGATTCTGCTATAGTATGTGGCCTATCTTTTTGATTCTGTTATAGTATGTAACCTACCCTTTTGATTCTGTTATAGTATGTGGCCTATCTTTTTGATTCTGTTATAGTATGTGGCCTACCTTTTTGATTATGTTATAGTATGTAACCTACCTTTTTGATTATGTTATAGTATGTAGCCTATCTTCTTGATTCTGTTATACTATGTGGCCTATCTTTTTGATTCTGTTATAGTATGTGGCCTACTCTTTTGATTCTGTTATAGTATGTAACCTACCTTTTGGATACTGTTATAGTATGTGGCCCATCTTTTTGATTCTGTTATAGTATGTAACCTACCTTTTTGATTCTGCTATAGTATGTGGCCTACCTTTTTGATTCTGTTATAGTATGTAACCTATCTTTTTGATTCTGTTATAGTATGTGACCTACCTTTTTGATTCTGTTAGTATGTGGCCTACTCTTTTGATTCTGTTATAGTATGTAACCTATCTTTTTGATTCTGTTATAGTATGTGGCCTATCTTTTTGATTCTGTTATAGTATGTGGCCTATCTTTTTGATTCTGTTATAGTATGTAACCTACCTTTTTGATTCTGCTATAGTATGTGGCCTAACTTTTTGATTCTGTTATAGTATGTGGCCTACCTTTTTGATTCTGTTATAGTATGTAACCTACCTTTTTGATTCTGTTATAGCATGTGGCCTGTCTTTTTTATTCTGTTATAGTATGTAACCTACCTGTTTTGAATGTGTCCTCCCCCAGTAAGAGTATATTTATAGATATAAGTAGTAGGCAATTTATTGAAACTAATTATTTTTCATGTATTCAATTTCAAGAAATGCAATAAGCTTTATATAGTAATTAAGAATAATTAAAAACAAATATATCCAAAATTTACATGAATCAGAGATCTATTTGATTCTAAAATATTTTAAATTTTTGAATAGGGTTAGAGTTAGAGTAAGGGTTAGGATTAGCAGTTATTATTATAATTTTATAATATGCTTTTTATGGTAGGCCACATACTGTATGAGAGACATGACTTCATAGGCCACATTCAAAAGGTAGGCCACATACTATAAGAGAGACATGATTTCGTGGGCCACATTTAAAAGGTAGGTCACATAATATAGTGGCATCGGCTTCTTTTCTTTTGAGTTTAGTGACTAACACAGAAAAATGTAATAGGAATAAAGAGAGAAAGAAAGAAAGAAAAAGCGTAGGGAAAAGATATTGAGAGGGTTAAGCGTGCGGAAGCGGTAACGCTAATCTATTTCAATCGTACACAATGAAAATGAAAAGAAGAAAAAAGAAAAATAGTTTAGAGATAGTTAAATCAAGATTATTATACTTTTTACATATTGAACTATTTTACAATAGCTGTTCAGTAAACACAGGAAACGTTTTAATAATTAAATTATCATACTGTGTATATCCAGAAGTCCTGCTAGTATATATATATATATATATATATATATATATATATATATAATATATATATATATATGTGTGTGTGTGTGTGTGTTGTGTCATCATCATCATGTCGTACCATTAGCACGAATATCCCTGACAATTTATCGCCAACCTTCTCTATCATTCATTGTCTCAGTGAGATCCTCTGTGCAGCATCTAGCATCCTTGCAGAGTTGGTCAATGTAGGTCCTTGGTGGGCAGCCCACATTGGTATGTGTTGGCTTCCATAGGAGAACGTCGACTATGAGCTTGTCCTTGCTTCTCCAGCAGTCTCCAGCATGCCTTGTCCGTCTCACTCGGATGGTTTGTGAGATGGGCGGAAGGTGTCCATACAGCTGCTTCCTAGTTGGGTGCTGCTTTCATGACTTGTTCAGTACCACGTGCAACATTCTTGTATATATATATATATATATATATATATATATATATATATATATATAATGATGGACTCCCGTCGATCGACGTGTGAATGTTCATACAATGAAACAGTAATTTGTTTATAGTGGTGAAGGCTTGTGTTGGACCATCAGCACTTTTTGGCACAGTCGATTGGAACGAATTGGTGCATCAAGGGTTGCCACAAATCCAATCAACGACCAACCTGAAAAATTTTGAATTCAGAGTTATCCTTCTCCTAGATTGGTTACCTACCCAAGGCTGAAGGGTCCAGTCTGCCCTACTATTTAACCCATCGCTGGAGGGAATTTTGAATTCAGAGTTATCCTTCTCCTAGATTGGTTACCTACCCAAGGCTGAAAGGCCCAGTCTGCCCTACTATTTAACCCATCGCTGGAGGGAATTTTGAATTCAGAGTTATATATATATATATATATATATATATATATATATATATATATATATATATGTGTGTGTGTGTGTGTATGTGTGTGTGTGTATTATATATATATATATGTACATATGTATATGTATATATATATATGTACATATATATATGAGTACACATATATATATATCTGTACATATATATATATATATGTACACACACACACACACACACACACACACATATATATATATAATATATATATATATATATACTAGCAAATATATGCACCCTCCGGTGCAAGTATTTAAGTTTTAATATAATAAAATATCATGTTAAATTAGAAAAGGCTAATGAAACTGAATAAGAATTCAGATAAAAATATTTGGAACAGAGGGGGTATAATCGGAAAATAGAACAATTTTGAAACTAACTGTTCCACCATTTTCCCTTACTCCCGTCTTTTCAGTGGTAAATTTCCCTAATTTAACTATTTAGTTAAAATAGGAAGAAAAGAATAAAATTACAGTTATTTCTTTATGTTAATAGATTTCTGTTAAGATTTATCCCCGAGATTTTTGCTCATATTTATTAAGATAAAACCAAACAATTAGAAATCAATAATACTAAGCATATATTTATTAAAATCAAATTTTTTAAGATCAATATGCAAATTAGCCTTCCCATTCACACTGTAAACCGCTATTTCGTTGTATATATAAATATAATTGCATGTTATTAGTATGTAGATATTGTTAACAGTCTTAATGATGTAAAACAATTTTACTAATAATTGAGGTTTAAATAGAAAATAAAATCAGGGAGAATGTGTGTAAATAACAAAGGGAATAGTGACTTGTATAGTAATATAGTTTCGGTTACAGACAGACAAACCCACAATCTCCATTATAATAAGATATATATATATATATATATATATATATATATTAGTCGGCGAGATCTAGTCAAATGGATGCATTATTTATTGAGATTAGTCAACAAAGATATTGAGAAACAAATAGCTTTAGAGATGTATCTATAGATTTGGTTACTCTTCAATGTTTGTTCGTTATCCTATTACTCTCTTTTGGTAATTTCCGACACAAAGGGAAGAATTCTCTTAATACCGTTTCCTTACTACAACTCCCGCCATTGTACTTCGATTTCAACCACTGATAGCAAAGCTGGTGCGATGATTACCAAGTATAAATCTCCTTTTGGTCATCTGTTAAGTTTCTCTTGTCATTTATCTTACGCCAGAAAACCTGCTAGGCCATCGCCGCCGCTCCTCCCCACAGAGCAGAGAGGAGGAAATAAAAATTCGCTTCGCAACAAGTTGTTGGCAAGTCAACTCCGATTCAATGCCGGCTTTTCTGAAAGCCTTCAATTTTTATGAGTTTGATATTTTGATATATATATATATATATATATATATATATATATATATATATATATATATGTGTGTGTGTGTGTGTGTGTGTTGTGGAAAAAATGAGTAAAGAAAAGAAATGTAAATGGATAAAAATGAATTTTATCGATATCACTTTTAATCGATATCACTTACACATGTGTTTCGGTCTGTTTATCAAAATGTATACGAATTTACGTTATTATTATTATTAAAATAATCAGATGGAGTTGAAATGTTGATAATAATAATAATAGGAAAAATGTATAACATATTCCGTACACAGAGAGATTTTTTACGACCTTCATCAGAGTGATTTTTAAATTTGTTTTTATTCCATTCTTACATATATATATATTTATTTATTTACCAACCTCTCCACACGAGCAGCATGTGATACATGGTCAATTTCTTAAACGGAGTTCAACAGGTTTTAATTCAGAGTTTTCCTTCTGCTAGACCGGTTGCCTAACCCAAAATTAAAGAGCCCAGTATGTCCTACTATTTATCCATAGCTGGAGGGAGAGTAGGATTCCTACCTTTCCCAAGAGTATTAACACAGAGTGAAATGCAATTACCACATCCAGGATTTGAACTCGGGGCGACGAATCCATTTCCAATGATATAACCATTACACCACGCGCTTCAATATAGATCTTTTTATATATCGTCACAAAATACCCACCCCATCGGCGGATTTTAGAATACGTTGAAGGTATTCCCAGAAAGAGGGATAAGACCACCACACCAAATAAAAAAAAACATTTGTATTATTTGGATTGTTCGGACTATTGCTCTCATCTCTATTGTCATCTGTACAACGTTTCGGTCGATATGCCCTCCGGCCTTCTTCGGGTATTTATTGTCGGACACGGGAACCTTCTCTTTGAACTCGGAAACCTTCTTGGTAATTTTTAACACAGAGTGAAAGAATTCTCTTAATACCGTTTCCTTACTACAACTCCCGCCATTGTACTTCGATTTCAACCACTGATAGCAAAGCTGGTGCGATGATTACCAAGTATAAATCTCTTTTGGTCATCTGTTAAGTTTCTCTTGTCATTTATCTTACGCCAGAAAACCTGCTAGGCCATCGCCGCCGCTCCTCCCCACAGAGCAGAGAGGAGGAAATAAAAAATCGCTTCGAAACAAGTTGTTGGCAAGTAGACTGATTCAATGTCGGCTATCCTGAAAGCTTTCAATTTTCACGAGTTTGATATTTTGATATATATATATATATATATATATATATTATATATATATATATATATGAAAAGTAAATACACACGCGGTGTGTTTATGATATGGCTTTATTTAGCCGACAATTTTGGGGAGAACATGTGCTCAATTGAAGTCGTACCTAATTTTGAAAGTTAATACTAATTATCAAGCCTCATCTTAAACATTCAGAGAAATTAAACTTTGACGAATGACCAAAAATTAATCATCGAGATAGGTCAATACAGCAATTAAACGCAAAAAACACGGATAAGGTTATTACTGTTGATTTAAATATCAATTCCTAATCCATGTGCTGCCTCTCTTTATCCATAATTAATGGACCGCTCTTTCGACACTTTATGAAATATCTCGGATTGCTTTGTTTTCCTTAATTCCTGTTAATCCGACATTTGTCAGTACTTTGTTTAAAGACCTAGCAGCGAATAATCTACACCCTACTTAAATAGGTGTGCAGCTTGCTTTCCACTCCTTTTAGAAATAGTTATTTGACATCATCTAATTTCTGTTGGGTTTTGATTGGCTGATGGTTTTCAGGGAGAGTAAAGATATGGATAAGTAGCCACTCTTCAGCCATCACTCTGCACTATGCCAGCAGCATGCAAGGACTGTATTTAAGTTACAGCTTGCATGTTGTTCTTGTCTGCTAACTCGACGGTAGTTAGAATCCCACTGGGGGATAACTTCTACAATTTCATAAAGATTATTAATATTAGATTTAAAAATACTTGATATTCTATAACGGTGAGTAAATTGCTTGTATTTAGAGTAGTTAGTTGATGTTGAACAGTTATTAGATTAAATAGAAATAGTTACTTAGGGGTAGGATTAGCTCAGTCAGTAGAGCGTTCGGCTAGAAACCACAAGGTTCCTAGTTCGATACCGGCCCTCGTCAACTCAGCGTATGAGTAGCACAGGGATCTGTGCGGTAAAGTAAGGAGTTGATGGTAGGTGTGGCGCTCCACCTCAGACGCAAAAACAATCTCCTTGTTCTAGCGCTTGTGAAAAGGGGATAGACTCCCTCGCTGATAGGCTGATACCGACTTTAGGCTACCCCGACGACTTTACTTTACTTACTTACTTAGGGGGTAATTCCATGTCAAATCATCCAGAAAAAAATAAAATCGTCACTCACCTCCTTAATTTTTCAGAAATGTTATCCATGTGTGGACTATGTTAAAGTAAGACAATCCCCAAAATCTGAGCTTCGAATTCCACAAATTGCCTGAGTTATGTTGATTTTAAACTCGACAAATTTGGAGGGGGAGCAAAAATGGCGACTTTTTGTAATTCATTTTGCCTGTAAAATGAGTTCTAGAGTTTCCCTACTCCTAAAAATTGGTTTATAAAAGCTTTTTACCCCGAGGACCCAAAAATGATATCAAAATAGGTAAAAATCAAACTATTTCTAAATTATTAATGATTTCTTTTTTTTTTTATAGCAAGATCAATAAGTGGGAAAATCCGAATGTGGCACGATATACATGAGAAAAATGTTTATTATTATTTTATTTATATTGACCATTATTAGAATTCGTGTGGTGTAATGGTTAAAGTCATGGGAAATGGACTCGTAATTGCATTTCACTTACCGCTAAAATACCCTTGGAAAAGGTATGAATCCTCCTCTCCCTTCAGCTATGGTAAAGAGTAGGGCAGATTGTGATCTTTAAGCTTGTTTACGCAACCGGTCTAAGAGGAAAACTCTGATTTCCAACCTGTTAAACTCTGCTTAAGAAATTGACCTTGTGTCACATCCTACTCGTGCGAGGAGGTTGCTAAATAAATATATTGACCATTATTTGTACCAATAACATAGTTTGGATATTGCTCAGAAACGAAGTTACAACATCAGTTAAGATTTTGCGTACCAACTTTAATTTATCTTAGTGTAAATACAGAGACTACTAGTAATACTACTCCTTCGTTGTTTTTACATTCTAAAGAGTTAATGGAGGCAAAATAGAAATGGACAATAAGTAATAAAAAGGAGAGTAAATTTGGGTATTTTTTAAATATATTTCTGTTTTCGATGTATTCTTTAACAGAAACAGAAAGAGATCAAAACGAAAGAATAAAAAAAATTCCTTAGAATAAAAGAAATGAATACATTAAAAAAAAACGTATCGATAAAATACAAAGAATAAAGAAAATAAAACTGAAATAAAATATTCTTTGAATAAAAAAACTAATAGATAATAATAAAAAAATAAAACAGAATAAAATAGAATTTCTTAGAATAAAAATATGAATAAATAATGATAATAATAATAATAATAATAATAATAATAATAATAATAATAATAATAATATGAATAAATAATAATAATAATAATAATAATAATAATAGTTCTTGAGAACCAAACGCATAAAATTCTCTGGGACTTTGAAATAAAAACAGATCACCTTATCCCAGCAAGAAGACCTGACCTAGTGTTGATAAACTAAAAAGAAAGAACTTGTCAACTGGTGGATTTTGCAGTGCCAGCAGATCACAGGTTGAAGCTAAAGGAAAATGAAAAAATGGACAAATATCTGGACCTTGCCAGAGAACTGAAAAAAATTATGAAATATGAAAGTTAAAGTGATATCAATTGTAGTTGGTGCACTTGGAACAGTCCCAAAAGGATTAGAAAAGGGGTTTGGAAAGTTTGGATATCAAAGGAAGGATTGAAACCATTCAGAACACTGCACTGCTGCAATCTGCCAGAATACTCAGAAGAGTCCTGGAGACCTGAGGAGACTTGCTGTCACTCAGACTCCAGTGAAAGACCATCAGCTAACACTGATGTGAAAACTCAAAAGGAGTAAATAATAAACGTATAGAAAAATAAAGAAAATTAAGATAAAATAAATTTCTTAGAATAAAAAGAATGACTAAATATAAATAAAAGCCGTATGGAGAAAAAAATATACAAAGAGTAATAAGAAGGAGATTAAATGTAAGCCTTTTTTTTTTATTAGTTTTTATATATTTCTGTTTTCGCTGTATTTCTTAACAGAAACAGAAAGAAAACAAAAAAAGTATAAAATAAAATAAAATAAGATTTCTTAGAAAAAAAATGAATAAATAATAAAAAAGAAAAACGTATTTTGTCCTGAAATTACCGAAATAAAAATAAAAACTAAAAAAAGAAAAGAAATCAAGTGAAATATAAACAATTGAAAGACATGTAAATAAAATAAATAACTTGTACCATTGTTTGACATTTTCTTACTACTTCATTTATTAAAAAAAATAGATACGGGGAAAAACGAGAGACAAAAAAATCCAGATGTTGACAGAAGTAATGTCCAACAAGGTGATAAACTATATCTTTAAATCTTGATTAATATTTGTTCATCTTGACATGATATCACTGTGTCATAAAAAACGTTACTCTATAGGATGATTAACTAGCGCATTTTGTATCGGGTCATTGGATATTATTCTCTGACATCGTTTATCAAACAAAGAAAAAAAATCTTGAAATATATACTTTTTGTTAGCCATAACATTAACCCTTTGAAACCGATGAAATGAGGTGGGATCCATTTGGAATGGATGCTGGTCGGTTTAGTTGGATGGTTGGTTGGATTTACGGCATGTCAACCCTTGTTGGGTCATGTTATGCCGAAGACGTTTTGTTTATTCATTCTTGTTGTTTTGGATTTACGGCATGTCAACCCTTGTTGGGTCATGTTATGCCGAAGACGTTTTATTTTATTCATTCTTGTTGTTTGGTTGGATTTACGGCATGTCAACCCTTGTTGTGTCATGTAATGCCGAAGACGTTTTTTTTTATTCATTCTTGATGAGTGCTCAATTTTTTAAACTTTATTTTTAACACACTTTTAGAACTCATTTTTTTTCTATTTAACCCATATGTTACGGCATGTCAACCCTTGTTGGGTCATTTTATGCCGAAGACGTTGTTTTATTCATTCTTGATGAATATTCAATTTTTTTAAACTGGATTTTTAAACACAATTTTAGAATTCTTTTTTTTTTCGATTTAACCCATAATGCAATCTTGAAATATATACTTTTGTTAGCCACAAAATTAACCCTTTGAAACCGATGTAATGTGGAGGGATCCATTTGGAATGGATGTTAGTCGGTTAGTTGGATGGTTGGTTGGTTGGATTTTACGGCATGTGAACCTTATTGAGTCATTTTATGCCGAAAACGTTTTGTTTCATTCATTCTTGATGGACACTCAATTTTTGAAACTGGATTTTCAAACACAATTTCGAATTAATTTTTTTCTATTTAATCCATAACAAAATCTTGAAATATATTTTTGTTAGCCACAACATTAACCCTTTTAAACCGATGTCATGTGGTGGATCCATTTGAAATGGGTGTTGGTCGATTGGTTGGTTCGTTATTTGGATTTTACGGCATGTCAACCCTTGTTGGATCATTTTATGCCGAGTACCTTTTGTTTTATTAATTCTTGATGAGTGCTCAATTTTTTAAATTCTTAACACCCTTTTAGAACTCATTTTGTTTTATTTCGCCCATAACAAAATCTTGAAATATATATTTTTGTTAGCCTTATCATTAACCCTTTTAAACCGATGTCATCTGGTGGGATCCATTTAAAATGGGTGTTGGTCGATTGGTTGGTTCGTTGGTTGGATTTTACGGCATGTCAACCCTTGTTGGGCCATTTTATGCCAAAAACGTTTTGTTTCATTCATTCTTGATGAGTGCTCAATTTTAAAAAAAATGGATTTTTAAAGGAATAGTTTTATCATTGAAGTTGCTAGTCCCACCCACCCTAGTTTTGGCTTCAGAATATGTCCTCCTAGAGGGATTTAACTACTTACAATATGAGAGAGCCTAGTCTCTCTTTGTATGAACCCATAGCCGAGAGGGAGGAAATAAGATGAATCCATGCCTATTCCAAGGGCAGTACTGCAATGTGAAATACAAATAATCTCGTGCAAGATTTGAACTCGGGGCACCGATTCAATTTCTTAATTGTGTCGAAATCATTATCATCATCAGGTCGCGTTGTTGGCACGGATATCCATGACAATCTCTCTCCACCCGTCCCTATCGCTCATCATTCTCGGGGGGTCATCTGTGCAGCATCTTGCATCCGCACAATGACGTCTTTGCTGGTCGGCCCACACTGGCGTGCCCATGTACTGGCTTCCACAGGAGGACGTCGCTTATGAGTTCGTCCTTGCTTCTCCACCAGTGTCCCGCGTGTCTTGTCCGTCTTACTCGGATGGTTTGGGTGATATGTGGCAGGTGGCCGTACAGCTGCTTTCTCGTGGGGTGTTGTTTCCACGACTTGTTCAGGATCACCCGCAGCATTCTTGTGCAGCTTCCATCTAGTTTATTCTCTAGTCATTTCGTTAGGGTCCAGGTGGTGCAGCCATACAGCAGCACTGATTGTCGCCGGAGTCCTACAAGGGGATACACTAGCACCATATATATTCATAATATGCCTAGACTACGTACTCAGAACATCACTAGATCCCATAAAAGAAAAAAGCCTCACACTAAAAAAACAAGAAGCAATATATCCGATATCCTGCACATACTATTACGGATGCGGACTATGCTGATGACCTAGCACTACTCGCAAATACACCTGCACAAGCCGAATCCTTGCTACATAGTCTAGAAAAGGCAGCACGAAATGTCGGCCTATACGTAAACTCTGATAAAACTGAGTTCATGTCTTTCAAAAACAAAAGCGACATCTCCACCATCGATGGCAAACTCCTAAACTCGGTAGAACAATTTAGATACTTAGGCAGTAACATCTTCCTCCACAAAAAACGACGTTAATGCACGCATAGGAAAGGCATGGGCAGCTATAAATAAACTATCGGTCATATGGAAATCCAATCTCACAGTGTCGAAATAGCAATCGCCAATTAAGAAGGGAACATCAACTCCCCGAAAGCCTAGAAGCAAGTAAGTAAAACTTGACTCACCTTACTGTTAAGTTTTTGTATAGCCGACTACTGGACTTCAATAAAATAACAGACACGTGTATATAAAAATAGGACCCGTCTTTATTTTCATTCGGTGTGTGGGTGGTGAGGGGCGACGAATGTTCACAATGAAAATGTCGGGTGCTTGGCGAAGAGCGCAGTGAACTGTCCGAGGGGTTTGCTGGCGACGGATGCGACGAGGTTACGCTCACTGCTGCTGCTGGGGACTGAACTGGCACCCTTCATCCGCTAGCCTTTATATACAATAAATATGCCTACGCATTTTTATCTTTTGATCTGATAACGGGCATATTTTTTATATATTTCTTTATCTTTCTCTCCGCCTTCACCAGAAGAAGAGCCTTCCGTTTTCCTTTTTTCTTTTATCTATTTCTTCATCTTCTCCCTGCTTCTTGACCGGAAGACCTCTCTTCCGTTCTCCCTTTTTTAAATATATATTTTTATCTTTCTCTTTGTCTTTTTGTCGGAAGCTTCCTCTTCCGTTACACAATATGCAACAAAGGAACACCAGTATTAATATATAAAATTCATCTTGAACGATAACGGTCGTACAATTAAGGAACACGATTATCAATATATAGATTTCATCTTAGACGATTGGGACTGTCTCATTTTTAATCAGTGGGTGTTGAAGATGATAACTGTCACACAGTTAAAGAACATAAGTATTAATATATATATATATTTCATATTTGAGGGCTCATTTTTAACCAGATTGTGTTGCAAGATGAACGGTCGTACAAGTAGGGAACAAGAGTATTATTATATGAAATAAATAATTATTCAGCTGCCGTTGCTAAGTAAATACTCCAAAACCTCGAACTGTATCGGCGCGTAAGATTTTTCCTCTACATTTATCTGAGAATTTTCACTTCAACTGACACAATATGTTCTGATTACGCGGGAAAAAGTAGCACTCTGTCATATGGCTAATCTCTGGGTTTTCTTCTTCTTCTTCTTCTTCTTCTTCTTCTTCTTCTTCTTTTTTCAACTTTTTATTTGATTTTCTTTTTCTTTTTCTTATTCTTCGTTTCATTTCTTCTTCTTTTATATATTTCTTATTCTTTTTTACTTTTTCTTCTTTTTTCTTTTTCTTCTTCTTCGTTTCTTTTCTTCTTTTTATACTTCCTTTTTATTTTCTTCTTCTTTTTCTTCTTCTTCTTCTTTGCGTTCTTCTTCTTCTTCTTCTTCTTCTTCTTCTTCTTCTTCTTTTTTCAACTTCTTTTTATTTGATTTTCTTCTTTTTTTCTTTTTCTTCTTTTTCTTTTCTTTTTCTTCTTCTTCTTCGTTTCATTTCTTCTTCTTTTATATACTTCTTTTATTTGATTTCTTCTTTTTCTTTCTTTTTCTTCTTCTTCTTCTTCTTCTTCTTCTTCTTCTTCTTCTTCTTCTCTTCTTCTTCTTCTTCTTTCTTTTTCTTCTTCTTCTTCTTCTTCTTCTTCTTCTTCTTCTTCTTCTTTTCTTCTTCTTCTTCTTCTTCTTCTTCTTCTTCTTCTTCTTCTTCTTTTTCTTCTCTTCTTCTTCTTCTTCTTTCTTCTTCTTCTTCTTCTTCTTATTCTTCTTCTTCTTCTTCTTTTCTCTTCTTCTTCTCTTCTTCTTCTTCTTCTTCTTCTTCTTCTTCTAGTTTGATAAGTGTTTCCATTACGAGATACGAACCAATCCGGGCAACTCTCAGTAAATATGGAGGGTGATTATTTCATTTCGGGAAAAACGAGTCTAATATCCAAGGAAATCGATGCTGGCAACGAGTTCTCTTTGTATTCATGGATATTTCAAGAAGGAGGCCACGTGACAGTGCTTAGGTTCGCTTGTCTTTCAAACTATGGAGAGTAACCTGATAATCTTCAGTATGTTCTGAATGCGAGGCCTGATACAAAAATGGTCAAAGGTTATCAACAACCCAGCTGTATCTTCATCTCTTAATATATATTTCTTTCCCCCTTCTCTCTCTCTCTCTCTCTCTGTCTCTCTCTCTCTCTGTCTCTCTGTCTCTCTCTGATTCTATATCTCTCTCTTTGTCTCTATCTCTCTCATTCTCTTTGTCTCTCCTTGTTTTTTGTTCTTCCCTGTAAGTTTGATACACACACACACACTCTCTCTCTCTCTCTCTCTCTCTCTCTCTTCTCTCTGTGTTTTTCTGTCTCTTTCTATCAGTTTGATTATATCTCTTTCCTTTCCTCTCTCCCCTCTCCCTCCCTCTCCCCCATCTCTCCCCTCTCCCCCTCTCTGTTTCATTCTTTACTTTTGTCTTAATCTCTTTCTGTTTTTTCGGTCTCATCCTGTCTGTTTGAATCTCTCTCTCTCCGTCTCTGTCTGTCTGTCTGTCTCTCTCTCTGTCTCTCTGTATCTCTCTCTCTCACTCACTATTACTGTCTTACTGTCTATTTCTTTATCTCCTTAACTGCCTCTATCTGTCCGTCTCTCTCCTCTCTCTCTCCTCCCTCTCTCTCTCTTCTCTCTCTCTCGCACACACACACACACACATATATATATATATATATATATATATATATATATATATATCGCTCTAATTTTTTCTGTCAATTTTTGTCTGTTCTCTGTCTCATATTCTCACCCCCTCTCTGTCTGTCTGTGTGTGTCTCTCTCAGATTCTCTCTCCACTCTCTATTACTGTCTTACTGTCTGTTTCTTTATCTCCTATCTGTCCCACTCTCTCTCTCTTCTCTCTTTCTCTCTCTCTCTCTCACAACACACACAAACACACACAACACTATATATATATATATATATATATATCACTCTATTTCTCTGTATCTCTTTCTCTCTGTTTCTATGTTTTCCCATTCGCCCTCCCTCTTATCTGTCAGTCTCTCTCTGTCTCACTCTGTCTCTGTCTGGTCTGTCTGTATGTCTGTCTGTCTGTCTGTCTGTCTCTCTCTCTCACTTCCCTCTCTCTCTCTCTCCCTATTACTGTATTACTGTTTGTTTCTTTATCCCCCTATCTGCGCTATCTGCCCGTCTCTCTCTCTCTCTCTCTCTCTCTCTCTCACACACACACATACACACATACACACACACACACAAACACTATATATATATATATATATATATATATATATATATATATATATATATATATGCCGCTCTAATTTTTCTGTCTCTGCTTCCGTCTGTTTGTTCTCTGTCTCACAAATCTCACCCCCTCTCTCTGTGTCTGTCTGTCTGTCAGTGTATGTGTCTCTCACATTACTCTCTATTACTGTATTACTGTCTGTTTCTTTATATATATCTCTGCCCTCTCTCTCTCTCTCTTTTCTGTCTCTCTCTCTCTCTCTCTCTCTTTTGTTTTTTCCGTATCCCCTATATCTT
>CM042174.1:5443867-5463867 GCA_023376005.1 Doryteuthis pealeii
CTCTGTCTCTGACTCTGTCTCTGTCTCTCTCTCTATCTCTCTATTGTCTATCTTTCTCTTTCGGGATCTGTGTACTTTATATCGGGTTGTCTTCTTGGGTCGGACTGGGTATCTTTCATTCAGCTGGTTTCTCTCTCTCTCTCTCTCTCCTCTCTCTCTCTCTCTCTCTCTCTCTCTCTCTCTCTCACTCACTCACTCTCTCTCTCACTCTCACTCTCTCTATTGTCTATCTTTTTCTTTCAGGGATCTGTATACTTTATATTCGGGTTGTCTTGGGTCGGGCCGGGTATCTTCTTCATTCAGCCGGTTTCTCTCTCTCTCTCTCTCTCTCTCTCTCTCTCTCTCTCTCGACTGTCTATCTTTCTCTTGCGGGATCTGTGTACTTTATATCGATTGTCTTCTTGGGTCGGGCCAGGTATCTTCTTCATTCGGCTGGTCTTCTCTCTCTCTCTCTCTCTCTCTCTCTCTCTCTCTCTCTCTCTCTCTCTCTCTCTCTCCTCTCTCTTCTCTCTGTGTGTGTGTGTGTGTGTGTGTGTTCTCTCTCCCCTCTCTCCCCATCTCTCTTTCTTTTTCTCAGTGTGTGTCTCTCTCTCCCCTCCCCCCTCTCTTCTTTCTCTGTATGTGTCTCTCTCTCCCTTTCTCTTTTCTCTTTCTCTTTCTCTCTCTCTCTCTCTCTCTCTCTCTCTTTCGGGAATCTATCACCGCTATCACAACCGACACCTCTTCTGCTTTTCCTTTAATAATGAATTTTCTGTTTTATTTGTTTTAATTCTTACATATTTCTCCATTTTCCTCTTTTATTTGTCGTCACTAAGCGCTGAAAATTTTGATTTACATTTCTCAGCATTTAACCCAATTTGCATGTCCATTTGTTCTCATTGAAGATATCTGTTTCTCCACAATGGTTCCATCTTAAGCAAAAAGCTATCTAAAAACCAGTCTTTTCCTCCTGGTGATTCCGCAAATTAAAACTGAGAAAGGAACATGCAATACAGAAAAAATATAATAAAAAGGAAAAGAAACTATACAAAGAGAGTAAGGGAGATATAGAGGGAGGTGTTGAGCGCGTTAAAGCGATAACGCTAATCTGTTTCAATCGAACATAATGATTTTTGGTAATTTTTTTAATCGAGAGGGTTGAATTTATTTTGTAAAATACGGATGTTACGCATTTCTTTTTTCATCTTTTATTTTCTGTCTGTACGGGGTTGTTTTATTGATATAAAACTAGGGCCCTTTGGTCCGGTGCTTTTTCAAGTTTTACACCCGGAGAAAGGATTAATAGTAAATTAAATTAAATGGGGGGGGGGTGATATGAATTTAGGTTAGACAAGAGGGGGGGGGAGAAAAATGTTAATACCAAAATGCCTCCCTTATTTTTTTTTCTATTCACACTTTTTGTATATTGTCTTTTTATCTATACTGTAATTAGTTTTAAAAGTATATAACACTACCAATATTTCGTGCCCAAAAAATAAGGAGTGGTCAAAGTTGAATGACCTGAACAAAATCAGGCATTTTGAAATAAAATATCTAATGCATTATAAACTTCATTCAGTGACATTTTCATTAAAATCGGATTTTTTTTCAATCGAGAGGGTTAAGTTTATTTTGTAAAATACGGAATTTACGTCTTCTTTGGCAGTCCTTATCTTACGCATTTCTTTATTCCGTCTGTATGGGGGTTGTTTTATTAATATAATTTTTTTAATTATTTAAAATGTATTAAAAGTAAATTACGTATGTAATATATTTTGCATATTTAATCTATTTTCAAAATCGGATAATTCCCTGATTTTTGGTAATTTTTTTTTTCAATCGAGGGGGTTAAATTTATTTTGTAAAATACGGATTTTACGTCTTCTTTGGCAGTCCCTATCTTACACATTTCTTTATTTTCGTCTTTTATTTTCCGTCAGTACGTGCTGAAAATGTTGATTTACATTTCTTCCCATTTAACAAACTTTACCTATCCATTCGTTTTCATTCAATCTATGTATGTTTTTCCTCACCAGTCCCATCTTAAGCAACCCGCTATCCACTAACCACTCTTTACTTTACTTCCCCACCTGCTAAGTCCACAATTTAAAACGAAGAAAAAGGACATGCAATACGGAAAAAATATAACAACAAAGAAATAACGATAGAAAGAGAATAAGGGAAATATAAGGGGGGGTGTTGAGCGCGCGGAAGCGATAGCGCTGATATGTTTCAATCGAACATAATGAAAAGATGAACAGAAGGAAAGATAGAAAAAAATGAGTGAGAGAGAATTAAATAAAGAGTATTATGTTTTTTTATGAATTGAACTATTTACAATAGCTCTTAAGTAAACATATCAAACGTTGTAGTAATTTATTTAAATACATTTTTGGTACAGGCAAATTTTTACAATATATTTATTAAGGCTATCATGTATAGTAATCTACACTATGATAATGAATGGGAAACAGAAAGCAGGGGTAGAGTGGGGAAAGTCGTTTTATTGATATAAAACTAGGGCCCTTCCGTTCGGTGCTTTTTCAAGTTTTACACCTAGAGAAACGATTAAAAGTCACAATAGTAAATTAAATTAAATCGGGGGAATGATATGAAATTAGGTTAGACAAGGGGAGATGTGAAAAAATGTTTTTTCTCTCTCCCATTGATTATCATAGTGTAGATTACTATACGTGATATCCTTAAAAAATATATTATATAATTGAATTACAATACTGTTATATATCTACAGGTCCTGCTAGTTTGTTTTATTTCTTACACATTCTTTATTTTCGTTTTTTATTTGTTGTCCCAACGTGCTGAAAATTTTGATTCACATTTCTTTCTATTTAACAAACTTCCATTCCTATCCATTTGTTTTCATTCAATCTATGTTTCTCCACAGCGGTTCCATCTTAAACAACCCAATATCCACAAACCACTCTTTACTTTCCTTTCCCACCTGGTGATTCCTCAATTTAAAACGAAGGAAAAGAGCAGAGCAATAAAAACAAACTCGAAAGAGCTAAAAGAATTTTTTTTTACATTTAATTTTTTGATTTTCGGTTCTTATTTTCTACCAAAATAGCTCCCTTAATTTTTTCTTCTATTCACACCGTCGGTCTTTTGTCTTTTTATTTATACTGTAATTAGTTTCAAAAGTATATAACCCTACCAATATTTTGCGCCTCAAAAACAAGGTAAGGGTCAAAGTTAAATGACCTGAACAAAATCAGAAAGTTTTGAAATAAAATATCTAATGCATTATTAACTTCATTCATTTATAAATCAACACTGAAATTATCATTAAAATCGGATTTTTTTTTAAATCGAGAGGGTTAAATTTTTTTTGTAAAATACGGATTTTACGTCTTCTTTGGCAGTCCCTATGTTTACACATTTCTTTATTTTCATCTTTTATTTTCCGTCAGTACGTGCTGAAAATTTTGATTTACATTTCTTCCTATTTACCAAACTTTATCTATCCATTTGTTTTCATTCAATCTATCTGTTTCTCCACAGCGGTTCCATCTTAAACAACCCGCTATCCACAAACCACTCTTTACTTTTCTTCCCCACCTGGTGATTCCTCAATTTAAAACGAAGGAAACGGGGAGAGCAAAAAACAAACTCGAAAGAGCTAAAAGAATTTTTTTTTTTTTTTTACATTTAATTTTCCGATTTTTGGTTCTTATTTTCTACCAAAATAGCTCCCTTAATTTTTTTCTTCTATTCACACTTTTGGAGTATTGTTTTTTTTATTTATACTGCAATTACTTTCAAAAGTATATAACTCTACCAATATTTCGCGCCCCCAAAATAAGGAGTGGTCAAAGTTAAATGACCGGAACAAAATCAGAAAGTTTTGAAATAAAATATCTAATGCATTATAAACGTTATTCATTGATAAATCAACACTGAAATTTTCATTAAAATCGGATGTTTTTTTTCAATCGAGAGGGTTAAATTTATTTTGTAAAATACTGATTTTACGTCTTCTTTGGCAGTCCTTATCTTACACACTTCTTTATTTTCATCTTTTATTTCCCGTCTGTACGTGCTGAAAATTTTGATTTACATTTCTTCCTATTTAACAAACTTTACATATCCATTTGTTTTCATTCAATCTATGTTTCTCCACAGCGGTTCCATCTTAAACAACCCGCTATCCACAAACCACTCTTTACTTTTCTTTCCCACCTGGAGATTCCTCAATTTAAAACGAAGGAAATGGGCAGAGTAAAAAATCTCGAAAGTGTTAAAATAATTTTTTTTAAATAATTTTTTTTACATTTAATTTTCCGATTTTTAGTTCTTATTTTCTACCAAAATACCTCCCTTAATTCTTTTCTTCTATTCACACTTTTGGTGTATTGTCTTTTTATTTATACTGTAATTACTTTCAAAAGTATATAACCCTACCAATATTTCGCGCTCCCAAAACAAGGGGGGGATCAAAGTTAAATGACCCGAACAAAATCAGACAATTTTGAAATAAAATATCTAATGCATTATTAAATTCATTCATCTATAAATCAACACTGAAATTTTCATTAAAATCGGATTTTTTTTTCAATCGAGAGGGTTAAATTTATTTTGTAAAATACGGATTTTACGTCTTCTTTGGCAGTTCTTATCTTACACACTTCTTTATTTACATCTTTTATTTTCTGTCTGTACGTGCTGAAAATTTTGATTTACATTTCTTCCTATTTAACAAACTTTACATATCCATTCGTTTTCATTCAATCTATGTTTCTCCACAGCGGTTCCATCTTAAACAAACCAATATCCACAAACCACTCTTTACTTTTCTTTCCCACCTGGTGATTCCTCAATTTAAAACGAACAAAAGAGACATGCAATTAAAGGGACATTCTTTATTTTCCTCTTTAATTTAGTCTCCCAATGTGCTGAAAAAGGGCAGAGCAAAAAAAACACAACAAAAAACCTCGAAAGGGCTAAAATAACTTCTATTTTTTTACATTTAATTTTCTGATTTTTGGTTCTTATTATCTACCAAAATACTTCCCTTAATTTTGTTTCTTCTATTCACAGCTTTGATGTATTGTCTTTTTATTATACTGGAATTAGTTTCAAAAGTATATAACCCTACCAATATTTCGCGCCCCCAAAACAAGGGGGGGATCAAAGTTAAATGACCGGAACAAAATCATATAGTTTTGAAATAAAATATCTAATGCCTTATAAAGTTAATTGATTCATAAACCAAAACTGAAATTTTCATTAAAATCGGATTTTTTTTTCAATCGAAAGGGTTAAATTTATTTTGTAAAATACGGATTTTACGTCTTCTTTGGCAGTCCTTATCTTACCCACTTCTTTATTTTCATCTTTTATTTTCTGTCTGTACGTGCTGAAAATTTGATTTACATTTCTTCCTATTTAACAAACTTTACATATCCATTTGTTTTCATTCAATCTATGTTTCTCCTCAGCGGTTCCATCTTAAACAACCCACTATCCACAAACCACTCTTTACTTTTCTTTCCCACCTGGTGATTCCTCAATTTAAAACCTAAACCATATCTGATAGACATCGCCTGGTAAGACTGGAGTTTATTCAAACAGTGAATGGCTTAGGTTCAAAGCTGTTAATGTCCTCTCTAATATAAAGACAACGTATCTGGATTTTCTTGTCGCGATTCTGGGAAGATACATTTCAATTAGAGACGGTTAGAAGACTGGAAGTGTGTAGCGGCTTAGACGAGGTGGGGTGCAATTTTTAGATATGGTCAGGAGATATGAATAGCGATAAGTTTAGAAAAAGAGCTCGGTTCGCCTAAGTGATAAACATTTTTATTTATTCCGTCTCAGCTGGAAAGACTTGAAAATGTAATCGAAAGTGTTCTTATGAAACGGGCAATCGGGGCATTGACTTGCACAAAAGAACAACGCAGGAGTTGAATGAAGGGATAATATTTTGAAAAAAGAAATAAGAGAAAAAATACGTGAGAAAATAAATAACGAAGTGTGTCAGAAAAGTTCCAGGAATGGTGTCAGAAAAAGAAATATATAAAATCCAAACTACAAGTTATCTCCTTAAGACTTGTACAAAAGAACAACGCAGGAGGTGAATGAACGGATAATCTTATTATAATGGAGAATGCGTGTTTGTCTGTAACGGAAACTATATTACTACTCAAGTCACAATTCACTTAGTTATTTACGTCACATTCTCCATGATTTTATTTTTTATTTAATTCTCAATTGTCAATAACATTGGCTTGCACAAAAGAACAACGCAGGAGTTGAATGAATGGATAATATTTTGAAAAAAGAAATAAGATAAAAAATATGTGAGAAAATGAATAACGAAGTGTGTCAGAAAAGTTCCAGGACTGGTGTCACAAAAAAATATTTCAAATCCAAACTACAAGTTATCCCCTTAAGACTTGCACAAAAGAACAACCCAGGAGATGACTGAACGGATAATCTTATTATAAAGGAGAATGTGTGTTTTTCTGTCTGTAACCGAAACTACATTACTACACAAGTCACAATTCCCTTAGTTAATTACGTCACATAGTCCATGATTTTAGTTTTTATTTGAACCTCAATTGTCAATAAAATTGTCTTACATTATTAATACTATTGGTCTTTTCTAACGGGCAATTGGAGCATTGACTTGCACAAAAGAACAACACAGGAGTTGAATGAACGGATAATATTTTGTAAAAAGAAATGAGAAAAAATACGTGAGAAAATGAATAACGAAGTGTGTCAGAAAAGTTCCAGGACTAGTGTCACAAAAAAAAATTCAAATCCAAACTACAAGTTATCCCCTTAAGACTTGCACAAAAGAACATCACAGAAGTTGAATGAACAGATAATCTTATTATAATGGAGCTTATGTGTTTGTCTGTAACCAAACTATATCACTATTCAAGTCACAGTTCACTTTGTTATTTAGGACCATATGACCTTTAGGCACCCCTTTTGCGATTCGATTCATAAGGACATGTTATTCATCTACACCGTTAAAATCCGGTTGTTTGTTTAAAGACGATTTTTAGGATTTTTTAAATTATAAAACTAACCCCTAACCCTAACCTAACGGTTGACGGTGTAGATGAGAAAAACATGTCCTTTTGAATCGAGATCGCAAAAGGGGTGCCTAAAGGTCATGTGATCATTTGTTTACGTCACATTATCCATTTATTTTATTTTTTATTTGATCATCAATTTTCTATAAAATTGTCTCATATTATTAATACTATTGGCCTTATCTAAGAGGCGATCAAAAAGCTTTGACGTGCCCAAAAGAACAACACAGGAGTTGAATGAACGGATAATCTTATTATAATGGAGATTGTGTGTGTTTGTCTGTCTGTAGCCAAAACTTTATTACTACTCAAGTCACAATTCACTTAGTTATTAACGTCACATTCTCCATGATTTTATTTTTTATTTGATCCTCAATTGTCAATAACATTGTCTTACATTATTAATACTATTGGCCTTATCTAGCTGGCGGTCGGAGTATTGGCTTGCACGAAAGAACAACACAGGAGTTGAATGAACGGATAATCTTATTATAATGGAACCTATGTGTTTGTCTGTAACCGAAACTATATCACTATTCAACTCACTGTTCACTTAGTTATCTATGTCACATTCTCAATGAGTTGAATGAACGGATAATATTTTTTTTTTTAAAACCAAAGAAATGAGAGAAAATATATGTGAGAAAACGAATACGAAGAATGTCAAGAAAATTTCCAGGACTGGTGTCATAAAAAGAATTAATTTATTAATAGATAAAACTGGATTACATTAAATCCTGACATATATAGATCGATATATGGACAGGTGCCATTGTAAAAGGTGTAACAGATTCTATGAATATACACTAGCTAAATAAAAATTGACTTCGCTAAATATATGTATATATATATATATATATATATACATGGTATGTCAGAAAAGTTCCACGAATGGTGTAAAAAGCAAACTTATTTCTGATCCAAACTACAGACTAGAAATTATCGGATTTTATGGATAAGAATTCGGAACTGATATCTTAATTGCTGTAGGAAACGGTCCTTTCTGCACTATGCCCCCCAAAAATGCCGAGAAATTGCAAGTAGTTCTTAAAAAGCTGAGGATTATCCGATTACGCTGCGCAGTTAACTAGCTCAATTCAATCCCTTCAATTTTTAGTATGTTAGTCTTGCATATTAGTCGGTTGGATCCCTACGAAGTGCTCCATACTTTCAAAGTCTAATCAAATTCAATGACATCAATTTTTAGTAAGCTAGTCTTACATATTAGTCGGTTTGATCGCTACGTAGTGGTCCACACTTGCTAAGTCTAATCTACAAGGTATTTCAGAAAGTTCCAGGACCGCTGTATAAAAGTTTTCTATTTCAAATCCAAACTACAAACTACAAGTTATCCCCTTCAAAGTAACCCCCTAGAGTCTAATGCACGTTCCTATCCTTCTTTTCCCCGCTTGCATGCACTCCTGGAAGGTTTTATGCGGAATTCTCCGTAGCACTGTCGTCACGGCATTTTTGATGTCGTGCACATCCTCAAAACGGGTTCCTTTGATGAACCCCTTGAGCTTGGGGAGAGCAAAAATCACATGGACCCAGGTCGGGCGAGTAGAGAGATTGCACCAGCATAGTGAGTTCTGGGCCAGGAACTCTCGAATACTCAGGAAAGTGTACGCAGATTCGTTACCATGGTGAATCACCGACGAGGTGTCCTGCCATTCTCTCTCCTCTTCGCGCGAACTGAACGAAGCAAACGCCATAGTATCTCTTGTAGAGATGCAGGCTGATCGTCTGGCTCTGTGTTAAGAACTTGCAGTGGACGATGCCCCTCACAACGAAGTTTTCTGACATACTGGAACTTTTCTGACATACCTCGTACTTTTAATATTGAGAAATATCTGTATTATTTTGATTTTTCTATTTGGGCACATGGAGAAACGGATATAAGAGTTGACAAGATAATAATGTCTGGCAAAATTATATAATTCTTTTTCTCCTTTCTCTGTGTTAGAGTGGGCCTGGGAGTAATGGAAATGAAGATGTGACACTCTCTAGAGCTGCTCGTACAGAGTATAAAGAAATTGTATCATAAGGCCCACCGACTTAGCATGTCGTTTAAGATTCGGTTTTGTCAGACAATATAGATTGTGAAAATGATTTCCTCGCTGTCTGGCTGATACCAACATTAGGCCACTTTACTTATATATATATATATATATTATATATATATATATATATATATATATATATATGAGGAAAATGGGATTGGAATGAATCCGACAGAATGAGATAAAATAAGGAATGACAGGCTGAGGAAGCGGAATTTAATATTCCGGCGAAATATGCTACACATTTTTGTCTGAGTTTTGTTCTTTCATTTCTTATTTTACCTCATAATATATTGACTAATCCAGTGGATTTAACCCTGAATATCCTTATGGTAAAACTCGAGTAGGTTATTACCGTGTACCTTTATGATAATATATATATATATATATATATATATATATATATATATATCAGTCATCCACAGACACGTGTTTCGAAGTTTACTTCTCATCAGTGTGGCTTGACATTTTAACAGCTACCTCTAGCCGGGATCGAAACCCGGCTGATTTTTCGTCTGATAAGTTCCTTACCCTTGTGGCCATCAGCGGCTGTGAATCTAG
The DNA here is from genome assembly GCA_023376005.1 of Doryteuthis pealeii. Taxonomy (NCBI): domain Eukaryota; kingdom Metazoa; phylum Mollusca; class Cephalopoda; order Myopsida; family Loliginidae; genus Doryteuthis; species Doryteuthis pealeii. The sequence goes on from CM042174.1 coordinate 5,453,535, forward strand.
GGTGAACATTTTATAAGGTGGTATGTTAATAGCATCACCAGAGATCTCCAATCTGTAAACAGACGGGTAACGGCTTATGCCAAACGGTGATATTCTAATTAATGCTCCCCCCAGTGCTCAACATGGAGTGGAAGCATATATATCAGTCATCCACAGACACGTGTTTCGAAGTTATATATATATATATATATATATATATATATATATATATATATGTATATATATATATATTTAAAAAAAAATTTTTTTTATCTAATTATAGTTTACAATACATTTAAGAGTTCGTTTTACCAATGGTTTCAGAGCCTCACCTTTAGGGGATTGATCGTCATCAAAAACGTTTCTAATGACGACCAATCACCTAAATGTGAGGCTCCTAAACCATTGGTAAAACGGACACTGAAATATATTGTAAACTATTATTAAATAAATACAGCTCTTACAGAAGTAATTGAGCACTTTATTATCATTTCCTCAATACTAACAAGGAATTAACTATATAATATATATATATATATATATATATATATATATATATATATTTTCATAACATATCATATATATATATAGTTCATAATATATATATATTTTCATAACAGAAAAATTACAGAAACACGCACAACCTATGTATATATATGTGTGTATATTAATATATGTATTGATCAAAGCCTGAAGAAGATACCAAATATCTGAAACACGTGTTTGCGTATGTGAAATAAAAAGAATAATACATTTTTTCTGAGAACTATACATTTGCGGACCTTCTTTTTTTATAAAAATATTACATTTTCTCCGGTTGGACCAGAACAAACATATATATAATAATATATAATATATATATATATATATATATATATAGTGACGGCAACACCCAGGCAAGGAATGTGTAATGACAGAGTCAACTGGTGAATACATTTTTATTTGTATTTCTCCCCCTGTTTCGCAACTGGTCTTCAACGTGAAACTACAATAGAATACAAGGACTATGTAGTTTCTCTAATACACAACTAATAAATCGGAAAAAGGAGGAAAAAGTTTGCACGCTGACACTAACCTTCTTGTCCCATCGCTTCCTGCCTGCTAAAAGAATTGAAACTAGCACCACACGCACATGTGTCTTTTTACCGGCGTCGAACAGTGCTTGTCCTATACAATAGGATGGCCGGGCAAAGCAAGGGAGATAATTATCTTGTATTTACATTTTTTATATATATATTCTATGAATTAATTTAATTATTTCCTCTCGCTTAAGGGTTTATTCTATTAAATTATCTCTAAAATATGTTGTGTTCACTGATATTGTGATATACACACTAAAATTGAATAATTCAAATCTATATTATAAGGTTTCCATGGAAGTTTATGATTTTTTTTCAACTATTTTTAATTCAGTTTATTCCGGTGCAAATGATTTGACGAAGCCATTAACATCAAATATACTAATTGTGATATCGACACCAAAACGAAAAGAAAAAAAAATACGTTAATAGCAGACAAATTTAATCACAGTCTCATTAACCTGTTTTTTTCTACCTTATGAAATAATTGATTTTATCTAATTCTTTTTATTTCTTATTCATCTTTTTACTGTAAGAATGAGATTCCTTTATTTCCTGCTTCATTTCCTCTCCTGTATTTTTTTTTTTACCTCACCTTCCTCAAGGTTCATAAACTCAGAATTTTCATACAATCACTTTTCCTCCAATTTTTCCTTCAATATTTTTTTTTCGAATTATTTTATTACCGGTTTCCTTATTTGGTTTGTCTCCTAATTAGAACTCGGCACGCTCTGTGAAATAGCCATTTTTTTTTTAATCCAAATCTTCAGTTGCAGTTTTTTCCCGCACTTTCTCATTTATTCTTTTATTGTTTCCTCTCTTTTGAATCTAGTCTCTGTAGCGGATTCATTTTCTTTCTTTTTTGTTTCTTAACCCTTTTAAAGCTGTTTATATTCCGTTCCAATCCTAAATGACTTTATATTCTTTTTGTTGTCATTCTTTCCTTCCATATTTTTCTTCTCTGTTCTGTGGAATTCTACCTTGTTTTCCTTATTGGCACTCTTACATGGTATAGTTATTTACTCAGCTTTGTTTAGATGTGGCACAAGGCCGTATGTAACGGGCACCCAGTGAGGCTCGAACTCACTAGTCATGGTTTGCCAATCTACTTTGTAACCATTACACCATGTGACGTGCCCATACTTATTTACTAAGCTTTGTTTAGAGCTGGTACAAAGCCGTATGTAACGGGCACCCAGTGAGGCTCGAACTCACTAGTCATGGTTTGCCAGTCTACCTTGTAACCATTACACCATGTGACGTGCCCATACTTATTTACTAAGCTTTGTTTAGAGCTGGTACAAGGCCGTATGTAACGGGCACCCAGTGAGGCTCGAACTCACTAGTCATGGTTTGCCAGTCTACCTTGTAACCATTACACCATGTGACGTGCCCATACTTATTTACTAAGCTTTGTTTAGAGCTGGTACAAGGGCGTATGTAACGGGCACCCAGTGAGGCTCGAACTCACTAGTCATGGTTTGCCAGTCTACCTTGTAACCATTACACCATGTGACGTGCCCATACTTATTTACTAAGCTTTGTTTAGAGCTGGTACAAGGCCGTATGTAACGGGCACCCAGTGAGGCTCGAACTCACTAGTCATGGTTTGCCAGTCTACCTTGTAACCATTACACCATGTGACGTGCCCATCTTATTTACTAAGCTTTGTTTAGAGCTGGTACAAGGCCGTATGTAACGGGCACCCAGTGAGGCTCGAACTCACTAGTCATGGTTTGCCAGTCTACCTTGTAACCATTACACCATGTGACGTGCCCATACTTATTTACTAAGCTTTGTTTAGAGCTGGTACAAGGCCGTATGTAACGGGCACCCAGTGAGGCTCGAACTCACTAGTCATGGTTTGCCAGTCTACCTTGTAACCATTACACCATGTGACGTGCCCATACTATTTACTAAGCTTTGTTTAGAGCTGGTACAAGGCCGTATGTAACGGGCACCCAGTGAGGCTCGAACTCACTAGTCATGGTTTGCCAGTCTACCTTGTAACCATTACACCATGTGACGTGCCCATACTTATTTACTAAGCTTTGTTTAGAGCTGGTACAAGGCCGTATGTAAGGGCACCCAGTGAGGCTCGAACTCACTAGTCATGGTTTGCCAGTCTACCTTGTAACCATTACACCATGTGACGTGCCCATACTTATTTACTAAGCTTTGTAGAGTGGTACAAGGCCGTATGTAACGGGCACCCAGTGAGGCTCGAACTCACTAGTCATGGTTTGCCAGTCTACCTTGTAACCATTACACCATGTGACGTGCCCATACTTATTTACTAAGCTTTGTTTAGAGCTGGTACAAAGGCCGTATGTAACGGGCACCCAGTGAGGCTCGAACTCACTAGTCATGGTTTGCCAGTCTACCTTGTAACCATTACACATGTGACGTGCCCATACTTATTTTACTAAGCTTTGTTTAGAGCTGGTACAAGGCCATATGTAACGGGCACCAGTGAGGCTCGAACTCACTAGTCATGGTTTGCCAGTCTACCTTGTAACCATTACACCATGTGACGGGCCCATAGTTATTTACTTATCTTTGTTTAGAAGTGGTACAATGCCGTATGTAACGGGCACCCAGTGAGGCTCGAACTCACTAGTCATGGTTTGCCAGTCTACCTTGTAACCATTACACCATGTGACGTGCCCATAGTTATTTACTTATCTTTGTTTAGAAGTGGTACAATGCCGTATGTAACGGGCACCCAGTGAGGCTCGAACTCACTAGTCATGGTTTGCCAGTCTACCTTGTAACCATTACACCATGTGACGTGCCCATATTATTTACTTATCTTTGTTTAGAGTGGTACAATGCCGTATGTAAAGGGCACCCAGTGAGGCTCGAACTCACTAGTCATGGTTTGCCAGTCTACCTTGTAACCATTACACCATGTGACGTGCCCATAGTTATTTACTTATCTTTGTTTAGAAGTGGTACAATGCCGTATGTAAAGGGCACCCAGTGAGGCTCGAACTCACTAGTCATGGTTTGCCAGTCTACCTTGTAACCATTACACCATGTGACGTGCCCATACTTATTTACTAAGCTTTGTTTAGAGCTGGTACAAGGCCGTATGTAACGGGCACCCAGTGAGGCTCGAACTCACTAGTCATGGTTTGCCAGTCTACCTTGTAACCATTACACCATGTGACGGCCCATAGTTATTTACTAAGCTTTGTTTAGAAGTGGTACAATGCCGTATGTAACGGGCACCCAGTGAGGCTCGAACTCACTAGTCATGGTTTGCCAGTCTACCTTGTAACCATTACACCATGTGACGTGCCCATACTTATTTACTAAGCTTTGTTTAGAGCTGGTACAAGGCCGTATGTAACGGGCACCCAGTGAGGCTCGAACTCACTAGTCATGGTTTGCCAGTCTACCTTGTAACCATTACACCATGTGACGTGCCCATACTTATTTACTAAGCTTTGTTTAGAGCTGGTACAAGGCCGTATGTAACGGGCACCCAGTGAGGCTCGAACTCACTAGTCATGGTTTGCCAATCTACCTTGTAACCATTACACAATGTGACGTGCCCATACTTATTTACTAAGCTTTGTTTAGAAGCTGGTACAAGGCCATATGTAACGGGCACCCAGTGAGGCTCGAACTCACTAGTCATGGTTTGCCAGTCTACCTTGTAACCATTACCCATGTGACATAGTTATTTACTTAGCTTTGTTTAGAGTGGTACAATGCCGTATTAACGGGCACCCAGTGAGCTCGAACTCACTAGTCATGGTTTGCCAGTCTACCTTGTAACCATTACACCATGTGACGTGCCATAGTTATTTACTTATCTTTGTTTAGAAGTGGTACAATGCCGTATGTAACGGGCACCCAGTGAGGCTCGAACTCACTAGTCATGGTTTGCCAGTCTACCTTGTAACCATTACACCATGTGACGTGCCCATAGTATTTACTTATCTTTGTTTAGAAGTGGTACAATGCCGTATGTAAAGGGGCACCCAGTGAGGCTCGAACTCACTAGTCATGGTTTGCCAGTCTACCTGTAACCATTACACCATGTGACGTGCCCATAGTTATTTACTTATTGTTTAGAAGTGGTACAATGCCGTATGTAAAGGGCACCCAGTGAGGCTCGAACTCACTAGTCATGGTTTGCCAGTCTACCTTGTAACCATTACACCATGTGACGTGCCCATACTTATTTACTAAGCTTTGTTTAGAGCTGGTACAAGGCCGTATGTAACGGGCACCCAGTGAGGCTCGAACTCACCAGTCATGGTTTTGCCAGTCTACCTTGTAACCATTACACCATGTGACGGGCCCATAGTTATTTACTAAGCTTTGTTTAGAAGTGTACAATGCCGTATGTAACGGGCACCCAGTGAGGCTCGAACTCACTAGTCATGGTTTTCTAGTCTATCATGCTAACCATTACACTACGAGAGGTGTCCCTATTATTTATTAAGCCTAGCATAGATGTGGCACAAGGCCAGAAGTATGGGGCGCCCAATGAGAATCGAACTCACTAACAATGGTCTGCAAATCTAGTTTGCTAACCATTACACCACCTGAGGTTTCCTCTTACATTGTATAAGTGTATATAAAATTTTGTTCGCAGACCATTGTTAATGAGTTCGATTCTCACTGGGGGACGCTATATTTCTAGACTTATACTAAGCCCATTAAAAAAAATTACAAATTAAAATTAGTGAAATAGATTACTAATTAGGACTGAGCCTATTCTAGTAGTGACCACGCCAAGCTGATTTAACAGGTTTGAATTCAGAGTTTTCCTTTTCCTAGACTGGTTGCCTAACCCATCGCTGGAGGGAGAGTAATTGAATTCATACCTTTTGTGTCTCTCTTTTGAATCTAGTCATTATAGCAGATTCATTTTCTTTTTTCTTAACCCTTTTAAAGCCGTTTCGATTCCATTCAAATACTCATTTACTTTATACCTTTTTTTTGGTTGTCCTTCCTCCCTTCCATATTTTTTGTTGTGTTTCCTTCCTTCCATATTTTTCTTCTTCCCTACTCTGTTCAATTTCCTGTAGACGTCAATCTGGAACTTTCTCTTTCACTGTTTTTTTTCTTTCTTTTCGCTTTCTGTCTTCCCGTTCTGTTGAATAATCCTTTATTTCCATTATTATTCGTCTAGCATGATATAATGGTTATATATCTAGACTCTCAGACTAGTAATGCTGATAGCTTTTTGATTTAGTGTGTCCTAGGACGCACATATTTGCTTTAATGGGTCCCATAATATCTTAATAAATTGTAGGGTTTTTATTTATGATATAGAGAAACAACTAACACTGCCTAACTCCTACCTTGTAACCTATCCTGTGTAATTCGTTTCAAAGAAAATATTGAAATGTATTTATAGTTAGCTTGAAGTGGTGAGGAAAGAAAAAAAGAAAAATACTGGGACGCTTCAATATGATTTTACTGCACCCTTTTAGATTTTTGTGCGTCAGGGACACTGGACGTGTACCTCTCAGCATCTCTTCTTACAGACCATTGTTAGTGAGTTCCATTCTCATTGGGTATGTATTTACCAAGATGTGACACATCGCCAGTTTTAAAGTAGAGTTTAAAAAACGTTTTGAATTCAGAGTTTTCCTTCTAGATCAGTTTCCACACCAAGGTTAAAGAGCCTGTTCTATTATTTACCCATTACATGGGAGTTTATAGAGATGTATACCTTTCCTAAGTGCGCTATGGGAAATTCAAACAGCCTCGCCCAGGATTTAACCACAGTATAGACCGCTTAATTTTCCATTGACGTTAATGCCCTTGGGAAAGGCCTGAATCCATCTATTCTCCTATCTATGGTTAAATAGAAGGGCAGAATTGGTTCTTTAGCAACCAGTTTAGGAAAAGGTGACGGACTATTTCTGGGTATTAGGTGTACGCAAAATCTATTCATGGATTTTCCCAATATCAATAGGCACTTCCGGTTAGAACTGTCCAATGAGAAACAAGAACAGTAAGTATTTAGAATCGTTGGTAACTGTCCATAAATCAACTGTTAATTAAACTTTCTGCCAGAAAGACCTATCTTTGGATTAACACCGGAGGAATACTGTAGACTTGGACTTATAAATATCACAGAGAAACCTACAGATTTGGATTAACACTAGAGGAATACTACAGATATTGGCTTATACATATTACAAGAAACAGCACAGACTTGGACTTATATATATATTACAAAGAACCCTACAGTTGTTGGCTCATCATAGGATCGTGAGTTTTGCCGTTCGATCTTGCTACACTATTTTAATAATTTCAAGGGCCACGAAAAAGATTCTGGTTTCAAAGTGGGCCATGAGCTGAAAAAGGTTGGGAACCTCTGGGTTAAAGCACGCATAAGTCAAGCTACCAATCACTGTACTTTCAATCGCAATGTAAGAAATTTTTACTTTATTTTCTTGTTCGTGGAGAAAATTTGCGTTTTCCCAAATGCCTATTCCTAAAGTAAATGGGGAAAAAACGTTTTCTCTTCAAACTTTGCTTTTTGTGGGTAATGAAATTTTTCAAATTTACCAATTTTCCAGAATATTCTAGGTAAATTCAGTTCTGACTAACTGATGGAAACCTTTCTAGAACTTCGTAAATATTTTTTTATATTGTTTTTCCATCAGTTTAGTATAAGTACACATAGATATTTGATTTATATGTTTTTTGTTTTTATTCCGACTTATTGCAAATGGAAATGTGCGAATTCGCCGGTTTTTCTATAGAAAATCGGTTAATTTCCAAATTTCATTATCCCGAGCACAAAAAGAAATGTGTGAAATGGAAGTAATGGCAATTTTCTGCACTTTTATAATATAAGCAATTAAGAAATAACACATATTATCCAGGAACGAAATGTGGTTTACATGGTGTTATAGAAATGCAATCAGCGACCCCGAGTTCGAATCCTGTCAAGGCTGACTTGCACTTTAGTTTGGGAAAGGCATCAACCCAGCTCCCTACCCATTTATTGATAAATAAGAGAGTGTTATCCGGGATAAAAAAAAGCAAAGTTTGAAGAGAAAAATGTTAGTTTTCGGTTAATTCCTATATGTCTAACATGATCAAAGGGAACCACTCTTGACTGATAGATTAATTATTTATTTATTTATTGATCTGCTAGGAAAAAGTAGACGGGGTTAGGGTTAGGGTTTAGGGTTAGTTTAATGGGAAAATAAATCATTTTCCATTATAAAATCTAAATAAAATCAAACCATTCTAATTTCGGTTATTTCCTATAAGTCTAGCATGATCAAAGGGGAACCACTCTTGACTGATAAATTATTTATTTATTTTCCCATTAAACTAACCCTAAACCTAACCCTAACACTGTCTTCTTTTTTCCTAGTAGATCAATAAATGAATAAATAATTTATCAGGCAAGAGTGGTTCCCCTTTGATCATGTTAGACTTATAGGAAATAATCCAATTTTCAATTACATTTACAATATACGGAAATGTCTTATGTAGTATTCTGAAGATGCCCATTGTGTAATTTTTATCATTGTACCAAATGGATTCGTTGGTCCAAGTCAACTCCTGGACGATACTGTTTGCATTTCTCATAGCACTAAAATTTGTTTTACACAATGTTATGGAAATGTTATCGTTGGCCCAAGTTCGAATCCCATCATGGCTGATTTGCATTTCACTTTGTGCTTAAATCATTCTTCCTACTCGTATATATTAAATAGAGAATACTTATTAAGCTGTACCTGCTGTTACCTAGGACAGTTTTGAGCAATGTTTGAAGAGAATAATGGCCATTTTCTATTATTTTACAATATAAGTAATTAAGGAATAACACATACTATCCAGGAAACAAATTCTGACTTTAAATTCCATCTAATGGTAAAGTTCCAATTTTGGCGCTCTGGAGAGTGTGGAGTACCCCTTCATTGCTATTAGTTCCTGGTTCTCTTTGATCCGTAGTGGTATTACCTGTTAGGATCTTATCTATGGGTTAAATAGAAAAATGAGTTTTAAAAATACGTTAAAATATTGAGTTTAAAAAGGAAATTTAATACCCATCAAGAATGAATAAAACAATGCTGGTTATTTCCTAGATGAGTAACATGATATTACAGAAAGACCCAGAAAAAACAGAACCCAAATTATTTATTTATGTTCCCATTAAATTAACCCTAAACCCTAACCTTAACCCTAAACCCTAACTCTAACCCTTGTTGGACTTAAACTTGAAAAAAAATTAACAGTTTTATTACAAAATTTGGGGGATTTGTTTTTTTTCTGGGTCACCCTGTAATATTATGATAATCAGCTGGTGGGGGGGCTATCCCCAGGCAATACCTGCCTCCTTGATTTAAAGGAGCAGGGCTGGGTTTATTGCCCTGCACCTGAGGCGCTTCCTCGAGGGCGAATGCCGACGGTGTTGACGCATTTTTTTGTGCCTACCACCCATGGGCTTCGGCTTGTGGGTCGACCCTCATAAAAATGTCCTTGCGTCACGCCCTCATAAGTGGGATGAGAGGCAAATATCCTCAGCTAGGGGGTGGGTAAGGTTAGGGGTAGGGTTTAGGGTTAGATTGGGGTTTAGGGTTAGTTTAATGGAAAAATAAATAATTGTGGTTCTGTTTTTTCTTGTTGACCCTGTAATATGTTACTCAACTTGGAAATAACCACAATGGTTTTCGGCATTAAATAACCCAACAAGGGTTCACATGCCGTAAAAATCAACCAACCAACCAACCAACAAATTGTATCTTAAAGACAAATTGTTAGACATTTGATATGTAGAAGTGCAGTTGCAAAGTTCGCTTGCACCAATCAGGTGACAGTTTTAAACGTGGGAGATATTTCTGTCCCACCGGGTATTTCTGTGTTTTCTGTGACAAAAGTCAATTTATTTTCTTTAGTTTCTACTCGGTATTTCCTATGTCCATGATTAAATGTCATCTTCCTCGAACGTTGGAAATTTCTTCTCTTTCACCATTTTCATATCTTTGTCCATTATTTCTGCCTTCAATCAAGTTCTCGGTTACTCGTATTTTATTCCTGTTTTTTTTTTCTTTCTTCTTTCTTCTTTCTTCTTTCTCTTCTCTTGTCATACTTTTTTCTTTCTTTTGTCTTCTTCATTCATCTCGTCTTTCCTTTATGTTTCTTATTTTCTTTCCCTTCTTACTCTCCTTCCTCGGTTTTCATTCCTTTTCTTTTTTTCTACTTAATTTTTTCTGTAGCCAATTTCCTTCATCACTCTCAGTATTCTTCTTTTTCTTTCTTCTTTCTCCTTCCATAGGTTT
>CM042174.1:5468867-5488867 GCA_023376005.1 Doryteuthis pealeii
GGTGATATGTGTGGATAAAAAAAATATTCAATATTACAGGTACTACATTGGTGAAGGCTGGAATCCTGGTTGCTGGGCAGCTGTTCAGTTGGTTGGCAATTTCTATGATGTTTGGAGTTTAGACACTAGCTTGAGGGTGCTAAGGCATATCTTGCCTTGTGCCATTTGAAGTTTTTAACACAAGGCCACGTCTTCTTGCTCATGAGTATTTTATTTTCCCGAAATTACAACTGCCAAGAGCAAGAAGTTTGATGTTTTGCTTCGTTAACGCATTCTTCTAGACTCAAATCACAGTCTGACCTCCCACCCCTCATTTCTCCCTTTCGCCACGTATCATTTGCTCGTGCAATCAAACCACGCCATGTGTCCATGAAAAATCATCACTTAAACGTTTCCGTTTTAATCCACACATCAGGCCACCCTCACGGCTCCACATCATGCTCATTACGTAACTTTGAATTCAGAATTTTCCTTCTCGTAGACTGATTAGCAAGCCAAGGTTAAAGAGCCCTATCAGCCCTACTATTTGCCCATAGCTTGAGGGAGAGTAGTTGGATGCATATCTTTCCCAAGGGTATTAGCGCTATGTGTACTGTAAGCAGCCTTGTCCATGATTTGAACTCGGGTCGACGAGTCAATTTCCCACGAGAGTAGTTGGATGCATATCTTTCCCAAGGGTATTAGCGCTATGTGTACTGTAAGCAGCCTTGTCCATGATTTGAACTCGGGTCGACGAGTCAATTTCCCACGAGAGTAGTTGGATGCATATCTTTCCCAAGGGTATTAGCGCTATGTGTACTGTAAGCAGCCTTGTCCATGATTTGAACTCGGGTCGACGAGTCAATTTCCCACGAGAGTAGTTGGATGCATATCTTTCCCAAGGGTATTAGCGCTATGTGTACTGTAAGCAGCCTTGTCCATGATTTGAACTCGGGTCGACGAGTCAATTTCCCACGAGAGTAGTTGGATGCATATCTTTCCCAAGGGTATGAGCGCTATGTGTACTGTAAGCAGCCTTGTCCATGATTTGAACTCGGGTCGACGAGTCAATTTCCCACGACGCTATCCCTTAAACCACGCGCAATTTTTGTCCATATATTTTTATTGATATATGACAATAATTGTAATATATTGCCTGGTCAACGATTTCGCACCCGGGAACCATATGCAGATGACTGGCGCTTGAGCGTTTGAAATACGTGAGTGTCAAACATGGACCTGAAAACAAAAACAGGATATTGACTTGAACGTATTGAACCGACCATTGACACCTAGAAAATGCAGGTGTAATTTGACAATGCGTCGGCACAGAAAATGTGTAGGCGTAGCCCATAAACAATAAATACAAGCTGCGTGGGCGAGGAGGTATGTCTACAGGAAAACTGCGTTGGTGTCACTATTAAAGAGGCGTGACCCTGTTGAGTTAAAGAATTATAAAAAAAAAACCTCAGAAATCTGGGTTGAGTGGATCGAGATCACTCACAATGAGAACTCCCGAAGGCTCCTGTATATGTACATTCTCTACTGATAACTCTCAATTTACACACGATCGAAGAATAAAAATATAACTATATATATATATATATATATATATATATATATATATATCAATGATTTGAAGGCAATTACAATGCGTATAAAAATAAATACAAAAAGATGTTATTTTTGTCTTATCGATTTCTAAGTAGAAACTTCATCTTCAGAGGTGTATATCAGAAATGTACGTGCTTACGTTTGTTTTTTTGTGTGGTTATAATTTTTTTTCTTATTTTTTTTCGTCTTTTTTTTTTCTTCTTCTCCTTGTTTTTTCTTTATGTTATGAAAAAAAAGATTTTTTTAAATAAGAAAAAAAAATTATAACCACACAAAAAAAAAACTTAAGCACGTACATTTCTGATTTGCACCTCTGAATATGAAGTTTCTACTTCGAAATCGATAAGACAAAAATAACATCTTTTTGTTTTTATTTTTTATACACATTGTAATTGCCATCAAATCATTAATATATCATAACATACTTAACAATGCTTCAAGCAAATTACCAATTACTTATATATATATATATATATATATATGTGTGTGTGTGTGTGTGTGTGTGTGTGTGTGTGTGTTTGTGTGTGTGTGTGTGTGTGTGTGTTCCGTGTTCTTTTATGGTCTACTGACGGTATATAACACAATGAGTGATCTATCAGATTTCAATAGAGAAGATATTGTTAGGGCATAGATGGCGGGAAACTCAGTCTGACAATCTTGTGCAATGTTTTGAGAGGAACTGTATTTAATGTTGGCACAGGAAAATTAGGGAAAAACCACCTCTGATAAGCGTAAATGAAAATCCTAATGCAGTGCCTGTTTGGAGTTGGCCCAAAGAGGCTTTTAATCTTAATCCCATGTAAGTGGGTATGAACATTTTAGCGACCATCGCAAGGTATTCAGTTAGTTCCGAGCTAGCACAGACTGGTAGGGTTAATGCTTAAAAGTATGTGTCAATTCTGAGATGGGAACCACATAAGGATGATGCGTGCAAGTGTGGCAAAGAAGGATCGGAAAGTGCATTAGACTCCAGGGGGATTACTTTGTAGGGGATAACTTGCAGTATACAGTTTGGATTTTAAATCCCCAAAATTTGAGCTTCCAATTCCAAAAAATCATGGAGTTAAGAGATTGGATGGTATACAAAGAAGAGTGAAAAAAGTAATAAAAAGAAAAAAAAAAGCTCTCCACATTTGGTGAGGTTCGTGAAAAATGGCAACTTTTTGTAATCTATTTTTGTCTGTAAAATGAGTTCTAGAGCTTCTCTACTACTGAAAATCGGTTTATTTAAGCATATTGGCACAAGGAATCCAAGGATGCTATTAAATAAGTCTTAAACTCAACCAATTTTGAGTTATTGATTATTTCTGATTTTTTTCTTAGCAAGATCAATATCCTGGAACTTTTCCGACATATTCCATATCCAAATTCTTCCTATCTCAACCTGTAATTGTAAACTTTTACTCTTTTTATTAGTTTCATCACTCTTCTTTTTATACCCTCCGATCTCTCCCTGTAACTGTAATTCTTTTTATTAGTGTTATCACTCTTCTTTGTATAGCCTCCAATCTCTCCCTGTAACTGCAATTTTTTACACTTTTTATTAGTTTCATCACTCTTCTTTGTATACCCTCCAATCTCTCTCAGTAACCTTTTACTCTTTTTATTAGTTTTATCACTCTTCTTTTTATACCCTCCGATCTCTCCCTGTAACTGTAATTCTTTTTATTAGTTTTATCACTCTTCTTTGTATAGCCTCCAATCTCTCCCTGTAACTGCAATTTTTTACACTTTTTATTAGTTTCATCACTCTTCTTTGTATACCCTCCAATCTCTCTCTGTAACCTTTTACTCTTTTTATTAGTTTTTATCACTCTTCTTTTTATACCCTCCGATCTCTCCCTGTAACTATAATTCTTTATTCTTTTTATTAGTTTTATCACTCTTATTTGTATAGCCTCCAATCTCTCCCTGTAACTGCAATTTTTTACACTTTTTATTAATTTCATCACTCTTCTTTGTATACCCTCCAATCTCTCTCTGTAACCTTTTACTCTTTTTATTAGTTTTTATCACTCTTCTTTTTATACCCCCCGATCTCTCCCTGTAACTGTAATTCTTTATTCTTTTTATTACTTTTTTCACTCTTCTTTGTATACCATCCAATCTCTCCCTGTAACTGTAATTTTTTACTCTTTTTATTAGTTTTATCACTCTTCTTTGTATGCTTTCAAATCTCAATGTTACATTCCATTTCTTATTGTTGCATTGCGGAAAGGAGTTATGATATAGTAATAGTAATAATTCTATACAATCTTCTTACTGTTCAACTATTCTCTTGACTGGATCAGATTGGATCTGTCTGTATCTTTTGTTGGATCTGATGTTGGGCATGATGTCAATTTTTTCTTCTGTTGCAGGATAGAGTAGGGTTTAGGGGTAATTTGACAGTTGATCCTCACCCTCATTAGGTTTAGGGCATAATTCTTTATGCTGCTAAAGGGTTTTGGAAATTTTATCATGCAGTATTACTACGTTAATGCAGGCTGCCTTGCTGAAATAAAGCTGCTGAATGTTTTTGTTGAAATATTTATGATATAAGGCATGGGGCAAATGGTTACTCCTAAATATAGACTCGTTGACTACCACGTGACCACCGAAGGCATTTCTATTGTCCAATCACTGGCACTGCTGCTGCTGCTTCTGCTGTATTAATAGAGACAATATTCTGAGCTTATTTCATTGACATTTGGATTCTCTTGGACGAAGGACTTACAAGGAATATTTTAACACCGGATTCTTATTGGCTTGCTTACTTACTTATTACATCTGGAACCTAGGATGCCGACCAGATACTTAACAGTTTTTGCATATGTAGAGGGCTTGTTGGTTGTTTTTCCCCCAACAACAAATTTAACAGACAGCCAACACTGAAATACAAGAGTGAAGCCTTGCACAGCCCGAATGATCTTTCTTTATGGCACAAGGTTGACGTTTGTGAGCTCCTTGGTCTACCAAAACAAATAGTGACACTACTGTCGGGGAAAATACTCAGTGTAATATTATAGTCACCAGGGATTTTCATAGCCCATCTGGGATCAGGATTTGGTGGGAATGGGATTACGGATGCATCTTTGACTCTGGAACTTACTTGGGATGTCTTGAGTATATCCTATCTTATGCCGTTGGTACCTTTTAATAACAACACAAAACGTTCTTGTTTTTTGTCCGAGCTCATATTTTATTTTACCCTCAAGTAAAAATGCCTTGGATATCAGACACGCATCTTGCGTCTGTTCTCTTTCAACTCAGCCCAGACTGGCAACTCATCACTCTCTCTTTCTCTCACTCTCTTCCTCGGCTTGTTTGTGCTGACCGATCAGAAATCGACTGAAATCAAAAGATTATTGTAAATCTTCACTCTTATCTATAACCTTTGGTTTTTTCCATATCATTATATTACAAATACACTGGAGCCCAGTCGTGAATACAGTATTCTATATGAGGTCTTATTATGTCTGGATATATCTTTAAAGCAATATTTGGCGGCCTGGAAATAATAGTGCTACCAATATACGATAATATAATATAAGTAAACGAGAGAAATTACTGAACTCTCCAAATCTTTTGTATGAACAGATAAAGAATATCATATTTTAAATTATATTTGAATATTATTTAATCAGCAGGGAAATCAAAAAATGAAAATGTGTAATGCGATTTGGGGGTTTGGCTTTGATGATACATTTAAAAATGACAATCATATTTCGTCTATTTTATCGAGGCCAAATAGTATGATTGTCTACGAGTGTGAGTCAAAAAGTAATGACATTTTGTTTCGGACAGGTATAATTACCAACACAGGAAAATTAATCATACATCAAAATGAAGCTGGTCCTCTGTGGATCACATCCTTACTTCTACACTTAGGGGAGTCGAAAAGTAATGCCATTTTGTTTCGGACAGGTATAATTACCAACACAGGAACATTAATCATACATCAAAATGAAGCTGGTCCTCTGTGGATCACATCCTTACTTCTACACTTAGGGGAGTCGAAAAGTAATGCCATTTTGTTTCGGACAGGTATAATTACCAACACAGGAACATTAATCATACATCAAAATGAAGCTGGTCCTCTGTGGATCACATCCTTACTTCTACACTTAGGGGAGTCGAAAAGTAATGCCATTTTGTTTCGGACAGGTATAATTACCAACACAGGAACATTAATCATACATCAAAATGAAGCTGGTCCTCTGTGGATCACATCCTTACTTCTACACTTAGGGGAGTCGAAAAGTAATGCCATTTTGTTTCGGATAGTTATAATTACCAACACAGGAACATTAATCATACATCAAAATGAAGCTGGTCCTCTGTGGATCACATCCTTACTTCTACACTTAGGGGAGTCGAAAAGTAATGCCATTTTGTTTCGGATAGTTATAATTACCAACACAGGAACATGTATCATCCATCAAAATGAAGCTGGTCCTCTGTGGATCACATCCTTACTTCTCCACTTAGGGAAGTCAAAAAGTAATGCTATTTTGTTTCGGACAGGTATAATTAACAACACAAGAACAACTATCATACATCAAAATAAAGCTGGTCCTCTGTGGATCCAAACAAACCAAATTGAAAAACCAATCCTATTGGAAGGGTTTATATTATTTTTTTAAAAACTCAAAGAAATCATTTCAAATTCCTTGCCTCCTCTCTTAATGAAGTGCAATACGTTGGTAGACAATATATAATTCTCTTTCTTGGTTAAGAGGACATGTTCATGGAGCACATTGTGGTCATATAACAATCCCTTAATCCATCTCGATCCATTTTGTCCCTGTTCTTTGAACCGTGAAGACTTCCTTTTTTGTCTTCCTTAAGAGGACATTTCCATGGAGCACATCGTGGTTATATAACAATCCCATAATCCATCTCGATCCATTTTGTCTCTGTTCTTTGAACAGTGAAGACGTCCCTTTTTGCATCTATTTTTGGGGAACAGAGGAGACTCTTCTCTCCCATCGACACCAAAACATGTAAATTGTTAACCCGGTGTGTAAGTGGGTTAAATACACCAAGTGTTCTGACTCACTATGTTTCAATATCATCTTATTATAATAGATATTATATATATTTCTCTCTGTACTCAAAACTACGTCACCAGCGATGTCTCAATTCGTTTACATATTTACGTTATATTTCATAATATATTAATAATTTGAAGTCAATTACAATGCGTATAAAAAATAAAAACAAAAAGATGTTTTTTTGTCTCATCGATTTCAAAGAAAACTTTATCTTCAGAGACGAATATCAGAAATGAACGTGCTTAAGTTTTTTTTTTTGCGTGGTTATACTTTTTTTTCCTCTTCATCTTTTTTCTTTCTCCTCCCTTCCCCCTTCTTTATGTTATGAATGAAATGGGCGAATAACTGTAATTTCTTATGTTTTTTTGAATATTTGTTGAGAACGAATGTTTAAAATCCTACCTTGCATATGTATCCAATATTGTCTGTTTATCATCCGGTAAATATTGTAACAATGTAGCCATGTACAATTCAAAATAGAAACGGTCACGTAGGGAAAATTCATATGCTTAGCTTTTATTTCATTTTCTTTCTCTTTCCCTCTTTGTTTCTATTCTTTTTCTTTCCCTCCCTTCTCTAATTTTATTTTTTTAAATTTTTTTATTTATTTTTTTTTCAGTTGTAAAAAATAAAATGTATTAATTTAATTATATGAACCAGTTATATTTTGAATAAAATACTCATTATGTAACCTTAATCTATTAACGATGTCCCTATTAAAGTCTAGCTAAAAACAATCCATGTCATAAACGAATTTAGCATCCTGCAAAGTGTGTTATATGTATCCCGAAGAAATAAAGGTTTACATAGTATAAGGTGTGGATAATTTTCATACCGGTATTAAGAAAACCAGATTAAATAAATTATCACTCGCAGTTATTGATTTCCAATATTAGTGTTTTATTCTTAAATGTATTAAAGGCAATCCTATGTATAATTTTATGAGGTAAGGAAACTAGAAAAGTGGACAAAAATAATAACTCAAACAAGTAGACGTAGGAGAGATATATTTTACTTTAAGCGGGAACATCATCAGTTTGTATATTCAAAACATGGTACATACATTTGTATTTATAAGTTTATATAGAAATCAATTAAAATGAAACAAGGATAAGTGTGATATTTTTATATACGTTCATATTTAATTTCGTCAGTCTTTTTGATCTAATATTTAATTACATTAAAACTTAAATACTTAACCCCTGGAGGTGCTTGTTTTTGCTAGTCAATATTGTGTATTGTGACGTAAGCAGGACATAGTTTCAGTTACAGATAGAAAAACGCCGAATATCCATTATAATAAGATGACAGAGGCAACTATAAAGTACTACTGGAGAATGTTTCTCTTTCCCCAACGAATATCATAATGAACCGCAGTTACAACCGGAACCCAATTGGCTCACGGATCTTCTAGTATCAATTTTTTAAATCTTTTTTGGTATACGTTTACCTCTCGTAATGTATTTGATGTGCGCTTTTGTGTTAAAATATACAGAAGACTTCACCCCTTTTTTTTTTGAGACCAAAATCAAAAACAAATGTCATTTTTATTTTTCATTTTTTTTATATTTATATATTTATTTTTTTCTTGCTGGGAGTCGTGTGGATTTGACACGGATTATCAAAATCCTACCTATGTTGTTAATAACTAAAAAAAAGCATAAATGTTTGAATCTTTGAAAGCCGTTGCCGGACAATAATCAGCCGGTTTTCTTACCGTGTAATATCAGAATCTCAAATATCAAAAATAAAGATAAAAATTCCGACAACAACAACATATAATAAAGAGTAAAAATCCATTTTCTTTTTTTCGCGGGGTTATCCACCCAGCCGATCCACTGATTTGATGGCTGTGATTGAAAAGCCATTCAATAGTCCATTAATTACGACGTACTCACCGAGTGTCTTTTCCGCCATTTCCTTTTTCTTTTTTAAAAATCTTAACACAATGCATTTCCGAAAGAATGGAGACTGCGAAGAATCATGAGGTGAAGTGTATATCATCGCTAGATGGAATCGGTCACAATATTCCATTAAGAAAACCAGATGCCCCCCACCCACATACACACAGTAGGAATAATTAAGTCTATTGTATGAAGAGAAGGTTAATGTAAACGAATCCTCACAGAGGAGGATGACTCGTAAAGCAAAAATTAAAACGCCAAAGATTTTTCTTGGCATTTTTCTCAAGAGATATTCTTTCGTTTCCTTTAACTTTTATCAAACAATTTTTTCGTTTGGTTTATGTTTCGTTTAATGGCATTCAAATCATAAGGGTTATTTCTTACCAACTCTTTATAATATGAGTGGAGGAGGATTTGCTTGACATCTAGGACTGTAGAATCGAACCCGCTGCAAACATTGTCACCGAAGTCGAGAAGCTACAGTCCCGGATGTAAGCACCAGGTGCCCTGATGATAGCTATGAGGAATCCAGCGGCCGGGTTTGGCTCGAGAATCTCGTGTGTGGGGCGCAGAGGTGAAACTAGTATAATTAGAAGTGGGGGTGACGACAGGAGTCGTGTGGCGATTTTGAGTTGCTGAAGATTTTACGACGACGGATTTTTCAGCTGCTGAAGAATTTTGAGTTGATAAAGATTTTTGACGGCGACGACATTGTCAACAAGGCGAATATTTTTTATTTTTCCCCTCGATTTTTTTTTCATTCTATACTAATGTTGGTATCAGCCAGACAGTGAGGAAGTCTATCACCTTTTCACTAGTGCTAGACCAAGGAGATTGCTTTTGTGTATGGGGTGGAGCGCCACACCTACCATTAGCTCCTCACTTTACCACCTACTTATGCACTGAGTTGCTAAGGGCTTGCATCAAACTTGGAACCTTCATCTGTTTATGGTCATAGATATTAAGATAATACTAAATATGATGACATTTAGTTTGAAGCTCTTAATCAGATTATCTAGCAATACTTGTTGTTTTATGTAAATTACTTATGACTGTCTATATGAGTTTAGTAAAAGACTGAATAGGCTGGCCCAGTATAGAATTCAGTACTTTCTAGATGAGTGAGCTCAGTAGAGGAAGAATTAACAATTTATAGCCTTCCAAAATGTGGTTAAGAATAGAGGACAAAGTGTGAACAAAACAACTCAAACAAGCAAACAATTTTTAGTTTGGTTTCGTTTCGTTTAATGGTATAACAATATACCATTTAAATATTTTGTATTTAATAATTATTGTATAATTAACAACCAACTCTTTATAATATGAGGATAGGAGGATTTGAATAAATCCGTAAGAATCCAGTTGTTTGTTAACAGGCGGTTTTTAGAAGATTTAAAAAATTATAAAACTAACTCCTAACTCTAATCTAACCCTTAACCCCTAACCCCTAACAAACAACTGGATTTTGACGGTGTAAATATGACCTTTAGGCACCCCTTTTGCAATCTCGATTCATGAGGACATTTTTTCATTTACACCGTCAAAATCCGGTTGTTTGTTAACAGGCCATTTTTAGAAGAATTTAAAATTATAAAACTAACACCTAACCCTAACCCTAACCCCTAACAAACAACCGGATTTTGACGGTGTAAATGAAAAAAATGTCCTTATGAATCGAGATCGCAAAAGGTGTGCCTAAAGATCATAGGGTCCGAAATATTTATACATCACGCATTTGTTTTTATAGTGGAGAAGGTGAATGGTTAAGTGATAAAGTTAGAAGAGAGGATATGTGTTAGTGAAAATTTGATTGGTCGGAAAATTTCATATCAACCATAAGGGTTATTTGTTACCAACTCTTTACAATATGAGCAGAGAAGGATTTGAATAAATCCGACAAAATGTGTTTAAGAATAGAGGAAAAAATGTAGACAAAACAACCCAAACAAGCAGATGTAGAGGAAATATTTCGTTTCACATTAAGTGAGACATCTTCAGTCCTTTATTTGAAACATTGGACCATATGACCTTTAGGCACCCCTTTTGCGATCTCGTCGTCCAGCAGCTGAAGTCGTCACACCCTTACTGCCGTCACCCGACTTCTACTTATATTGCCGTTTCCCCTTATCATCCGGGCACATCAGTCGAACCTCGCGCTCGTGCACAATTCTCGTTTCATTCGGATGGACGCCTGTAGGCCCCAACATTCAGGCACCTGAATTGCATCTCGCGTCCATCCAACGCCTAATTCTCATTTCTTTGCATTCCGGACGGTGCAGTTTCGACTCCGGTTGGCAAGACACTCTCACTCTTTTCCAAATGAGTACGGTGGTACTCGTTCTCCGTCACGGTCATTAGGAATAGGTAGCAAATTCAGTTCCAACCTATGTTTGGTTTTGTTTGTTTTGTTTGACGGCATATCAACCTCAGTGGCTCATTTAATGTCGATAAAGTTTTGAAATAAATCAATTCTTAATGGATAATACAATTTTTTTATAAATACATTTTTCTATTCAACCCATAGATGGGACCCTAACAGGTACTACCACTCCGGGTTAGAGTGGACCAGGGAGCAATGGTGATGAAGGGGTGCTCCACATTCCCCAAACATCCAAAACTGGAAGCTCACCATCAGATAGAGTTTAACGTCATTCCCAGGACATGTAGACCCGCAGCCACCGCCTTCTAGCACCCATATGATAAAAAGCGGTTAGGGCTTGCCATAAGGGCAATAGGGGTGGGAAAATCATATAGGTGCTAGGGCTTGACGTGACCAGTCGATTGATCGGAGGGGGCCTCTCAGACAGCCCGTCTAGCCCAAGATAGGGCCAAAGTGGATTATTGCATGTCATGAACTGCTCATCCACCTGGGCTCTATCCTTAAGCATCACGGGTCGCCACCCACGGCCAACAGGTGGCCACATTGGGGGAGTCTTACCCCTCTGCAGAGGTGCAGTCGGTGCATTCTAACGCCTCAGCCGACAGGGCGGCTCCAACCTATGTGCTGGTCACTACAAAATGTAATCTCAGTATTTTCTGTTATTCGTAAATATATATTTAGTGCCCAGTGTTTAAAAGGTGAACGCACTATGAAACACGATTAGTAAGAAAGAAATAGAGAAGAGGAAAGATAGAGAGAGGGGTGAGCGCGCGAAAGCGATAACGCTAATCAGTTTCAATCGAACATAATGAAAAGATGAAAAGAAGGAAAAAATAAGTGAGTGGGTGTGTATGTGTGTGTGTATGAGAGAGAGAGAGAGAGAGAGAGAGAGAGAGAGAGAAAGAGAGAGAGAGAGAGAGTTAAATCGAGATTATTATACTTTTTAGATATTGAACTATTTCGCAATCTCTCTCAAGTAAACATATCAAACGTTATAATAATTAAATCATCATACTGTGGTATATCCACCGGTTCTGCGAGTAATAATTACTATCATTACTAGTAAATATATGCACACTCCGGGTGCAAGTATCTAAGTTTTAATTAGAAAGGCTAATGAAACTAAATAAGAATGCAGATAAAAAGATTTGAAACAGAGGGGGGGGTACAATCGAAAAATAGAACAATTGAAACTTACTCTTTCATCACTCTCTTTGTGCTAGTTTACTGTATTATTTCACTGTTATTCGTAAATATATATTTAGGGGGTGGTATTTGCCTGCTCATCCCACTTATGAGGGCTGGACACAAGGTCTCGTTTTTACGTGGGCACATAAAAATTGCAAGGATCTGGGGGGATGGCCCCCCTGGATCGATGCCATTAACTGTACTTCACCGGTCCAGAGGCCGAAGCACACTGGACCCCCAGCCGAGGCCGGGTATAGAAGGCAAGTCTCAAAGCATAGAATCTGGAACAGATACTACACTTTGATCCTCCATATATATATATATATATAAATATATATTTAGTTCCCAGTGTTTAAAAGGTGAACGCACTATGAAACGCGATTGGTAAGATCTGAATTGATTGCCAAGACCTCAGTTGTCTTGGCTTTGATTTAAAGCTGAACTATTCCACCTGCTGGCAATACTGGCAAAAGAATAAAGAGATTTTGCCAGAAGCATCTCTCTACCCCCCACCCTAAGGAATTCTTCGAAGAGGAATTTGACATTTCTCATCAGAATACGCATGCCAAACTCGATCCCAATACGTTTAATAAAATTATTAAAGTTCAGTGATAGAAGATCCTCAGCGTGTTCAGTTCTTAGTTAAAATTCTCATCTGAGACCCGTTGCGAAATTTCTTATTTCAAAATCGTTTCAATTCAAAGAAAACGTGCCATTTCCGACGTGTTCAATATTACTAGAGTGTGACCTGAATAGTTTAATAATTCACTGTGTCCATCTGATTATCATGCTATTGAATAATAATTTCCGCTTCTGTGGTTTACGTTTTGAATGGAAAATGGTGAAATTAATCCTAATCAAGATACTTACTGAAAAGCTTAATCTTAAATCCAGATTGTGCTTTTGCGTAATATGATATGATCGCATTAAAATATAAATCCTGAACGAGGCTGTTTGCATTTCATAAAGCGCTAATATCAGTGGGAAAGGTGTGAATCCTACTATTCTCTATCCAGTTATAGGTAAATAGTAGGGTAGACTGGAATGTTTAACCGTGGTCAGGTAACCACACTAGCAAAAAGGATAACTCTGAATTCAAACCTGTTAAATTCCGCTTAATAAATCGACCCTGTGTCCCATTCATCTTGTGAGGAGGGGTTGGGTAAATACAAATACATAAAAATGAAATAGATAATTTCAAATTCAGGTCGTTTTTTTCTTGCTACATAATGTGATACATAAATAATATATATATATATATATATATATATATTATATATATATGAATAAGATATAATGAAAAAACAAAAGATGTTTACAACTGAAATAGGCTCATCAGGAGAGAAAGTGTGCAAACCGTTTCGGGGCCAAATCTCTCGACGGTTTTTGTTGATGACCGACCCTCGTGCGGTCGATACATTATAATGCATAAGGGTACTCATATTCGTTGAGGATGGGCCGAGTGTTGCTTTTTAGACCGTCGAGAGATTTGACCCCGAAACGGTTTGCACACTTTCTCTCCTGATGAGCCTATTTCAGTTGTAAACATCTTTTGTTTTTTCATTATATCTTATTCATACTGTCGGATTAATTTGCATTTTATTTTCACACACACACACACACACACATATATATATATATATATATAAAATGAATAGCCAGTTTTCTCCTCGCAAGATGACTGTTGTGGGGGTTATTAAGGGTCATAAATAAAGACAAACGAATGGTGAAAGTTGATACAATTGTATTGAAAAAGAAAGTAGAATTTACAGAAGGAAAGTGAAGTTACGTCGGACAATACAGTCTAGAACTGAATCGTGTCGCATGTTCCCCAAGATACAATTGTCTTTGCTACTTATAGTAGTAGTAGGATCAGTCCATTATGTAAATAGGTTATATCACCTATAACAATGACCCATAAAAATCACCACGTAAAAATGATTTTATTCTAATCTGGCCTGGTGGGAGGTCAGGGATTTTTTTTCGTCAGAGTAGAGGGAATGACATCACATATTGAAATAAATTTTAATTCAATGATAAACTATATTTTTTAAATAAAATATAAATGACGCGACTTGGTGAATTTAAAATTAATTTTGTTATTTTGTAATACCATTTAATTTTTAAATGTATTCGATAATATGAATCAAATCTTCAATATTCTTGCTCAAAAAACAAGCTCTGGTCATATTTAATGTGTATATATATTTACTTTGTCGTTGATTGTTTTATTTTCGAAGTTTCCTCCGGACATACAAATTCACACAACTGCCCTTTATACATGAACTAGAAGCGGCTACCCGGCGTCGCCTGAGTAGAGAGAGGATAATAAAAAAAGTTAGTCTCGCAGATCCATTGATTGTTTTGGTTATACATAATTGACTAATATTTTAATCCCAAACGCCACCAATCCCAAACGCCACCCAGATATAAATACAATCTTCATTATTTTTTTCACAAAAACCAAGCTCTGGTAATAGTGAATGTGTATATAAATTTACTTTGTCTTTAATTGTTTTATATTTGTAGTTTCCTCCGGATATACATACACTCACAACTGCCCTTTATATCTTATTATAATAGAGATTGTGTGTTTTTCTGTCTGTAACCGAAACTATATTCCTACTCAAGTCACAATTCTCTTAGTTATTGACATCATATTCTCCATGATTTTATTTTTATCTAAACCTCAATTATTAATAAAAATGTCTTACATTATTAATACTGTTAACTATGTCTACATACTGACAACATGCAATTATATTTATATATACAAACAAAATAGCGGTTTATAGTGTGAACGGGAAGGCTTATTTGCATATCAATATTAAAAATCGAATTTAATAATATGTGCTTAGTATTATTGATTCTAAACTGTTTGGTTTTATTTTAATGAATATAAGCAAAAAATCTCTTAAATGAATCTTAAATGAAATCCATTAACAAAATAAAAATAAACATATCATTTATTCTTTACTTCCTCTTATAACTAAATACTTAAATTAGAAAAAATAACATGAAAGACGAGAGTGATGGAAGAGTAAGTTTCATATGTTCTATTTTTATTATACTCCCTCTGTTTCAAATCTTTTATTATACCCACCCCTCTGTTTCAAATCTTTTTATCTGTATTCTTATTTAGTTTCATTAGCCTTTCTAATTTAATACAATATTTTATTACATTAAAACTTAAATACTTGCACTCGGAGGGTGCATATATTTGCTAGTATGTAATAATAGATTATTTCGGCAGTTTGCAAATCTGGAAGTCACTAGAAAGATCATTTGTAGGTCGCTCTGGAAACACGGCTATCCATATCTCTTCTCTCTCCTCTCTCTCTCTCTCTCTCTCTCTCTCTCCTCTCTCTCTCTCTCTCTCTCTCTCTCTCTCTAGGTCATCGCCCTGGTAGGTGCTCTATCGACTGAAGTAACTGACCCAGATCTTTTAATCAAAAGAAAACGTGCCACTTTCGATGTATTCAAGATTATTAGAGTATGACTTGAATAATTTAATAATTCACTGTGTCCATCTGATCGAATAATATCTCAAATAATTTCCACTTCCGTAGTTTTCGTTTTGAATGGAAAATGGGAGTAATTAATCCTAATTAAGATCCCAAAGAAAAACTTCATTTAAAATTCAGGTCGTACTTTCTTGTTACATAATGTGAGCGCATTAGATATGTTTCTCATGAATAAATATATATATATATATATGTGTGTGTGTGTGTGTGTGTGTGTGTGGGTGTGTGTGTGTGGAATTAAACAAAAGACACGTCTCCTGTCTAACGATTTTATTGGTGATCTTTTCAAGCTTCTGGCGAACTTTTTTTATGTTTGGATGGAATTCATGGAGGGGTATGGTAAATATCTTAGTAGGTAGGTAACAGTATTTTCGTGGAATAGTCCACCGAAGTTCATATCCCGAGTACTTTCGGCACTTCGAAGTGCCAACATCAGTGTTCCAGCATCCATATCCATTATTATAAGTTGGAAAAAAAATGAAACACATCACCCCTGATGATGACACTTCGAAGTGCCGAAAGTACTCGGGATATGAACTTCGGTAGACTATTCCCCGAAAATACTGTTACCTACATACTAAGATATTTACCACGTACCCCACCTGTACGGGTTAGGCACAAGGCCCTATTTATGTGAGCCCACCCACAAGCCGATACTCATGGGCGGTAGGCACAGAAAATGCGTTGATCTCGTCAGCATTGCCCCTCAAGCGGGGCGCCTCAGGCACTGG
Organism: Doryteuthis pealeii; assembly: GCA_023376005.1. Classification (NCBI taxonomy): domain Eukaryota; kingdom Metazoa; phylum Mollusca; class Cephalopoda; order Myopsida; family Loliginidae; genus Doryteuthis; species Doryteuthis pealeii. The sequence continues at coordinate 5,485,224 of CM042174.1, forward strand.
GCGATAAACCCAGCCCTGACCCTTTAAATCGAGGAGGCAGGTGTTGCCTGGAGGGATGGCACCCTGGGATCAACGATGTTAATTTGCAAGTTCAAGGGCCGAAGCCACTGGACCCCGGCTATTTTTGTAAGATAATCTATGCGGGGGCATAAGATTATTGTCAATCCCCTGTAATTCTGAGGGGATGACCCTTTTCATACTTATGTAAGGTAGTATAGAGATATGGTGGCGATCAGTGCAGTTGATGGCCCTGAAAGTGAGTGACGGCGTCTGACCTCACTCTCACCTTGCCTTCCGGGGATAAATCGTGGGAACCGGAAGGCATAGAAGAACCTGTTCCGGTTTAAGAATAGTAAGGAGCTTTAGTTTAGTTTTGCAGTGGACGTCAGACAGAGCAGTCGGCCATGATGCTCTGTCTAAACTATAACTCTGCATACGCGCGCTATGTTATGTATGGGTTGAGGATTTACCGAATAAAGTAACATTAAAAGAAAATCGAAGTCTTGTGTTTACTAAAAACTAACAATGACACAGGGCTTCTGATAAGTAGAAATCCCTAACAGAAACCAGATCCGAAGTCCCCAAGAAAGTCCAGACCTTAGAAGATTCCAGACCCAGACGCAAGATGTTAGAAGATAGAACCAAAGTCGGCCAGAAGAATAGATGTCCAAGAGATAGAAGTAAGTAAGAAGTACAGAAGTAATGAAGGGTATACAACATTATATCGATTTGGTACCGTGAAAACCTCAGTATGTAACATTTTAACTAAAAAGTGAAATTAGGAAAATTTATCAATGAAATCCGGTAGTGATATAAGGGTTAGTTTCAAAGTAGCTCTATTTTTCATTTTCAAATGGTCGCTTTTATTTGGCAATGATCGCTCTAACGATTCAACACAATCCTTCGTGTCTTTCTTTGTTCTAAATAAATATCCGCTGATCTTTCGTGATAAAACCAGTTAATTCGAACGTGCTGTGTTGCCATTGGTGGAACTGCCTTATCATTAGAAAAGTTCTGGTCGGTCACTTGTCATTGAATCTCCAGGCAATTTGGCGCCCTTTCCCGTATCACATAAATAATTAGTAAATGACATCGAACAAGACATCTCACTAATCCGTGTTTCCAGAAACATCGATCAGTCGTGCCCTTTGCTATTTAATGTGCTAATTTCGATCTAACCGATTACTAATGTCGTCGAGGACAGCAGGCGCGTAATGTGAGGAGATAAATATTTATACGATCTGTTGTCCTCGTCTTGATTGTTGTGGTCAAAATATTTCGGCCGTTTTTATCATCCGGTTTTATTCAGGTGCCTGCTTATTTGTTTGGAATGTTCGCAATACACACATATATATATATATATATATATATATATATATATATATATATATATATATATACTTGATAAGTCGAAACACGTGTCTTTTGATGACCCTATATATATACACATTATATATATATATGTATATAATATATATATATTATATATATTATATATATATATAATATATATATGGAGGATATGTGCTTAATTGAAGTCATAGCCTAATTTTGAAAATTAATTAGTTAATAATTAATGAATTTAGGTGGGCATATATGTTCAAATGTAAGGCTAAACAAATCGAGAAAATATCAATCCCTGAAAGTACATTTCGACCTATTAGGGATTGACAATCCCTATATGTACTGATGAGGCCTAATGGGCTGAAATGTACATACAGGGATTGAATTTTTCTCGATTTGTTTAGCCTTACATTTAAATAGGTATGCCCGCCTAATTCATTAATTATCAATTAATTAATTTTCAAAATTAAGTACGACTTCAATTAAGCACATATTCTCCCAATATATATATATATGTGTGTGTGTTTATTATATATACTAGCTAATATATGCACCCTCCGGGTGCAAGTATTTAATTTTTAATATAATAAAATATCATATTAAATTAGAAAGGCTAATGAAACTGAATAAGAATGTAGATAAAAAGATTTGAAACAGAAGGAGTATAATCGAAAAATAGAACAACTGAAACTTACTCTTCCATCACTCTCGTCTTTCATTGTTATTTTTTTTCTAATTTAAGTATTTAATTAAAAGAGGAAGTAAAGAATAAAATGACAGTTATTTTTTCTTGTTAATGGATTTCATTTAAGATTAATTGAAGATATTTTTGCTTTATATTCATTAAAATAAACCAAACAATTAGAAATCAATAACACTGAGCATATATTTATTAAATTCGATTTTTTTAATATCAATATGCAAATTAGCCTTCCGTTCACACTGTAAACCGCCATTTTGTTTGTATATATATATAATATAATTGCATGTTGTTAGTATGTAGATATGGTTAACAGTATTAATAATGTTAAACAATTTTATTAATAATTGAGGTTTAGATATAAATAAAATCATGGAGAATGTGACGTCAATAACTAAGGGAATTGTGACTTGAGTAGTGATTTAGTTTCGGTTACAGACAAACAAACACACAATCTCTATTATAAGATAATGTGTGTGTGTGTGTGTCGAATAAAGTATTCAAGATAAAATTATCATTATTATTATTTTAAGAGACCGAACCCGTAACAAAAGATTGAAAAATTCAGGTATTTAACTAAAAAAAAAAAAAGATTACGTTCTTCTTCTCCCCGTGTAAATTCACTGCCTTTCGTGTCGACGAATAAAACTTGTAATAAAATTAAAAAAATAAAAATAAAAAAACAACGAATTTCTGATATAATGTGTATCAAACAAATTCTCACGTATTTTCCAGAATAAAATCATAAAAAAATTTAAAATCAAAAAAAAAAAAAAAAAAAAAAATCATTTGAAAAAAAAAAAGTTTTTTGCAACTCAAATTTATGTGCAGCCAAGCTTTTTAGTATTCAATGCGTTGCCTCTCCAAAATAAAAACGAGGGGAGACCTGTTTAATTTGGTGTCTCGGGCATCCGTTATTCCTTGCCCCACACTCCAAATTCCTCGAGAAATGACAGTAAGCTATTCAAACTATAGTAATAAAAATGCTATAAAAAAATCAAACAAAATGCTTTCCTTCCTTCGTCATCCGGAATATTTATTGAAACATTAAAACTTTTTAGGGGGAAAGTTTTTTTGACTCTATATATATATATATATATATATATATTATATATATATATATATATATATATATATATACTTTTATTTTTTTAAAATTTTTTTTACTTTCAATTCATTTTTATTTTATCAATTTATGTTACGAATTAATGTAAATATTTTATTCGAGTAGAAAGGACATTTATTTCCAGATTTTCAGAAAATTTATTCTGTTTATATAAACCGCCGGCTATATATATATATATATATATATATATATATATATATATATATATATATATATATATATATATATATATATATTATTAATGTATATGTTTGTGTGAGATGATTGACAAATATATACACACACTATATAATTATTATATATTAGTGGGGTGTGTATGTTTGTGAGGGGATGTTTGTCAAAATATATATAGATATATTAGTGGGTTGATATGGACTTTTTGAATATATATATATATATATATATATATATATATATATATATATATATATATATATATATATATATATCTTAGGAAGGAAAAACTCAACACCG
>CM042174.1:5491367-5494530 GCA_023376005.1 Doryteuthis pealeii
CACACCACACATATATATATACACAACTCACAACACACACATAGACACACACACACACAACACACACCTCATATATATATATATATATATATAAATATATATATATATATATATATATAGATGTGAACAAAAATTATTAAAGACAATCAGGATATTTTCTTGTATGTTGTTTAATCTCAACTAGTTTCGACCTCTCGTCATCTTCAGGAGAAAATTTCTTATTTGAAGAAATTGTTGATACATTATTAGAAAGGGAGTATTATAGAAGAGTTATAAATGTTCAAGTGTTATAGTGGGTTTAACATGCTGTTAAAATCCGGGTAGGCGAGTGTGTTTGATAGTAGCATGTTCATTTGTTCCGTGAAGAACCTCTTATATATTATATATAACAATGACTGTCCCACTTCAAACAAACCACTCTTGACCCATTTGAAAATCTAAAAGCCACGCACACAGTTCCGAGATACACACACACTCACACACATATATGTATGCACACACATTCATTTATGCAAGTACATATATGGTCATATACACAACTCCCAAGAACCCTCCCTCACATATATAAGAGCATTAAAAAAAGAACCCACCTCAAAGAGGGGTTTTCTTCACGGAACAGATGGACTTGCTACCATTAACATACTCCTCTACCCGGATTATAATAGCATGTCAAACCCTCAAAAAATATTTCAATTTCTATAATTCTTTTATAATGCTCCCTTTCAAAAAAATCTCTCTAAAAACAATTTCTTCAAACAAGAAATTTTCTCCTCCTGACGATGACCTAAAGTCGAAACTAGTTAGATTAAATAACATATTTAGAAAACATTCCTGTTGTCCTATTATTTTTTATTTTTACTTTCCATGTTTCCCAAAAATAACACCAGTCTTATACTGATTTTTCACTCCAAATGTACACTAGAGTTTATTTTGGTGGGGGGGGGGGGGTCAAGTGCTTGTGCCGCATAATATGATTGGGAAGAATGTTTATTTCTTGTCTTCTGTCTACCCCTCTCAACTAGGCTTATATTAAGGGGGAGCTTATATTAAGGTGGGGGCTTATATTAAAATCATTCTGAAAAATTACGCTCGGGCTTATTTTGCAGGTCGGTCGTATTTTCGTCGAACCACGTGGTATATAATCTTATTGAAAGTCGAAAATCTTACGAATGCAAAATCGCTCCTGTTAGAGCACATAACTAAAAACACGATTTTTAAAATCAAATTTCGCATCCCTCGTATTCTTAATGAGCTAGTGGAGTTATATCATTTAGACTTATAAATTTAAATTTACGACCTGTATTTATGTACCATGTCGAAATATCGAAACTAAATTTATCAAAAATCAACGGAATACATAGCACAGCTGGGAAACCTATATTTTATATACAGCAAATATATGCAATCCTCCGTGTGCAAGTATTTAATCTTTATATGTCATAAAAATTATATTGAATTAGAAAAGCTAATATAAAACTAAATAAGAATGCAAATAAAATTATTTGAAACTGAGGAAGGTATAATCGAAAAAAATAGAACAACTGAAACTTACTCTTCCATCCGTCTGTCATTGCTAAATTTCCTAATTCAAACTATTTAGTTGATATAGGCAGAAAAGAATAAAATTAAGTTATTTCTTCTTTGAAAATTTATCGCCGAGATTTTTGCTATTATTCATTAAGATAAAACGCAAACAATTAGAAATCAATATATATTAAAATGAAATTTTTAATATTCAATATACAAATTAGTTCCCCTTCACTGTAAACCGCATTTTGTTGTATATATAAATACAATTGCATGTTATCGTAATGTAGATATGGCTAATAGTATTAATAATGAAAAAAACAACAAATGAGGGTGACACGCGATCAAAATAACAAAGGTAATTATGAGTGTGATAGTAATATAGTTTCGGTTACAGATAGAAAAACACACAATTTCCATAAAATAATTAATGAATATAATAATAATAATAATATATTGTGTCTAAGAAAGGTATGAGATAGAGGTCTTGCCAATCAATAGAGGTACTGTCTTGAAAATACCACATCACAACAAGCTTGAAGAGTTCTATTCACTATAATAAATATTTATGAGCATATAGTACAATTTACTTTATTGTGCTTCGCATTCAAATTATGTAGATATGTCATATTGGACTATATACAGTATACAAAACTTGGAGTGATGTCATCCTTTTTTCGGAAGCTTTGGAAAGCGTAGTAGTTACTCCTTAATCCTCTATACTCCTCAGTTCTACTCTGGGCCTCGGTTAATGTATAGCATCTGTTAGTATTTTGATCCACAATGTTATGTGTGTAAATAGATCATAAAGATGACTCTTACACTTATATATGTCTGAGTTCTTATTTATGGAATATTAATATATATTATAATAATTAATAATAATAATTTATATAATAATATGATAATTATATAATATATAATTTTATATTAATGACTGTCATATACTTCGTTGATATATCTGTAGTTAAGGTATCCATTGTCCGTATTTATTCTTATCATTGTTGATGTAGCCGTAGTAACATGACACTGTTATCTCTGTTTGTTGTTCATACATAGATGACTCATCTCAGGCTCATGCCCTTGGTGAGATTACATTATCTCTGTTCCTACTATTGTTGAATTACATTGCATTTGTTGGTACTCTCCACTTTTGATCGAATAATTTGTGAATAATTACCTCATATCCACCTATTTCTACTTCGTATTAGCCCTCGCTTCATACTCCTCTTATGGGTGGAGTCTCTAATCGAGACTCAAATCTCCTATCTCAGGGATCAGGTTGATGGGCTCTCTAGTCCAGTGTTATACATAGCTATTTTCTCCCGAGTGCTTCAATAGCAAAATAACTTATGAAAAAATCAATAGGAGAATAAAACAATGTCTTTTCGGACAAAATAAGCCCGACAATTAACTGGTGGCATGCATGTGACAAAGTCCGCATACCGAAGAACAACCGAAATCCGTTCGTGCTCTCTTATCTCCTTGTCTGACTTTTGGAGGAGTTTTAGCATTTGCGTACACGAAAAACGGTAGATTTTCCATCCAGTGGCCTAATTCCCTAGCATTAAATAATGTCCGTGCGCATTATTCTGAATATGAATATTGCTATGATAAATTGTTCATGCGCCTCTCT
>CM042174.1:5494630-5509630 GCA_023376005.1 Doryteuthis pealeii
AACACGCGAGGAGATAACCACCCTGCACTATATAATCAAAAGGCCAGGTGTTGCCTGGGGATAATAATCGAACTATCTAATTAATCACAACATCCAAGCCGAAGCACTGTTGACCATATCTACATGATTCATTAACGCGTACCCACTTTACAATAGAACGTCCTATAATTAAACAAAGACAGCTACCTGCAGTTGAAAAAATTGCGTCGATCCGTCGACATACCTACTCAAAGAGCACCATCACAGGGCATAACAAGAAAGCACTCCCATTCAGGCAGGTCTTACCTATGGCCCTGTCACTATACCAGATACAGAGGCGAGACCACTGGACCCATGTATGAGACACAGGTCACATGGTATTACCTGCGTACGCCCACTTCTACTACCTATTAACGATCACAACCGAAGCTCATGGAGTGGCAGGTAAATTGCGATCGATTCCCGTCCGGCATTCCCTCCAAGGGGCGGCGCTCAGCACTTGGGCACATAAAACATCAGCGCCTGCCCCTTTAAATCAAGGGGAAGGTGTTGCCTGGGGGGATGGCCCCCTGGGATCGACGCTATTAACTCGTACAAGATCCAGGGCCGAAGCCCTGACACCTCCGGTGTTGACCAGTCTACATCACTAATAACATGTAATTGGTATTTAATATTACATATAAGCGAGGCATACGTATAACGGAAGGCTAATTTACATATTGATATTTAAAATTTGATTTTATAAATAGGTCTAGTATTATTGATTCTAATTGTTTGGTTTTATCTTAATGAATAATGAGCAAAAATCGTACGGAGAAAATCTTAAAAGAAAATTATGTCTACGAGAGATAATGTATTTTATTTCTTTACTTCCTATTTTACTAAATAGTTAAATTAGAAAAATTTATAATGAAAGACGGGAGGGGTGGAAGAAGTAAAGTTCAAGTTGTTCTTTTTTATTATAGCCCCCCCCTGTTTCAAATCTTTTTATTTCATTCTTTATTTCGTTAGTTTTTCTATATTTATATGAATTTTATATACATTCAACTTAAGTATTTGCACCGGAGGGTGCATATATTTGCTAGTATAAGTAATTAAGGAATAACACATATTATCCAGGAAACATTCTGACTTTAAACTCCATCTAATCATAAAGTTCCAATTTTGGCGCTCTGGAGAGTGTGGAGTACCCCTTCATTGCTATTAGTTCCTGGTTCTCTTTGACCCGTAGTGGTATTACCTGTTAGGATCTTATCTATGGGTTAAATAGAAAAATGAGTTTTAAAAATACGTTAAAATATTGAGTTTAAAAAGGAAATTTAATACCCATCAAGAATGAATAAAACAATGGTGGTTATTTCCTAGATGAGTAACATGATATTACAGAAAAACCCAGAAAAAACAGAACCCAAATTATTTATTTATTTTCCCATTAAATTAACCCTAAACCCTAACCCTAAACCTTAACCCTAACCCTAACCCTTGTTGGACTTAAACTTTAAAAAATTAACAGTTTTATTACAAAATTTGAGGGCTTGGTTTTTTCTGGGTCACCCTGTTATATTATGATAATCAGCTGGGGGGGAGGGCTATCCCCAGGCAATACCTGCCTCATTGATTTAAAGGAGCAGGGCTGGGTTTATTGCCCTGCACCTGAGGCGCCCCCTCGAGTGCGAATGCCAACGGGGTCGACGCATTTTTGTGCCTACCACCCATGGGCTTCGGCTTGTGGGTGGGCCCACATAAAAATGTCCTTGCGTCACGCCCTCATAAGTGGGATGAGAAACAAATATCCTCAGCTAGGGGGTGGGTAAGGTTAGGGTTAGGGTTTAGGGTTAGGGTTGGGGTTTAGGGTTAGTTTAATGGGAAAATAATTAAATTTGGTTCTGATTTTTTCTGGGTGACCCTGTAATATCATGTTATTCAACTTGGAAATAACCACAATAGTTTCGGCATTAAATAACCCAACAAGGGTTCACATGCCGTAAAAATCAACCAACCAACCAACCAACCAACAAATTGTATCTTAAAGACAAATTGTTAGACATTTGATATGTAGAAGTGCAGTTGCAAAGTTCGCTTGCACCAATCAGGTGACAGTTTTAAACGTGGGAGGTATTTCTGTCCCACCGGGTATTTCTGTGTTTTCTGTGACAAAAGTCAATTTATTTTCTTTAGTTTCTACTCGGTATTTCCTATGACCATGATTAAATGTCATCTTCCTCGAACGTTGGAAATTTCTTCTCTTTCACCGTTTTCATATCTTTGTCCATTATTTCTGCCTTCAATCAAGTTCTCGGTTACTCGTATTTTATTCCTCATTCACTCCTTCTTTCTTCTTTTTTCTTTCACTTCTTGTCATACTTTTTTCTTTCTTTTGTCTTCTTCATTTCTCTCGTCTTTCCTTTATGTTTATTATTTTCTTTCCCTTCTTACTCTCCTTCCTCGGTTTTCATTCCTTTTCTTTTTTTCTACTTAATTTTTCTGTAGCCAATTTCGCTCATCACTCTCAGCATCCTCTTTTTCTTTCTTCTCTCTCCTTCCATAGTTTCTTGGTATTCTTTTTTCTTTCTTCTCTCTCCTGTTTCATTCCTTTCTTTCTTTCGTCTTTCTTCTTTCTCTTCTCTTGTCATACTTTTTTCTTTCTTTTGTCTTCTTCATTCATCTCGTCTTTCCTTCATGTTTCTTATTTTCTTTTCCCTTCTTTACTCGCTTTTCCTCGATTTTCATTCCCCCCTCTCCCTCTCCCTCTCTCTCTCTCTCTCTCTCTCATTCTTCTTTTGCTTTCTGTGATCTCTTGTCTTTTCTCTTTTTTTTTTGTTTTATTCAACTTCCTCATCTTTCTGGCTCTTCTTTCCCCATCTTCTTTTTCTTTTTCTCTTTCGTTCTGTTTCCTCTCTTTTCTCTTTCCTCTCTGTCTCTCTCTGTCTGTCTCTCTTTCTCTCTCCCATTCTCCATATTAACATTGTTCTTTTTCTTTCTATAATCTCTTGTCTTTCTCCCTTTTAGTTTTATTCAACTTTCTCATCTTTCTCGCTCTTTCCTTCCTCTCTATTTTTTTTCTTTTTTTCTCTCGTTCTTTTCCCTCTTTTATCTTTCTCCCCGCTCTCCCCCTCTCTCTCTCTCTCTCCTCTCTCTCTCTCTCTCTCTCTCTCTCTCCTCTCTCCATTTTTCTTCTATTATCTCTTGTATTTACTCTATTTTAGTTTATTCAGTTTTGTTTTTGTCATATCAACTTTCTCAACTTTCTCGGCACTTCTTTCCCCTTCTCTTTCATTTTTCTCTCGTTCCTTTCCCTATTTTTTTTCGTATTTTTCTTCTTCTTCCCTCTTTCCATTCTTTCACCTACACTTATTTTTCTTTCGCTCCACCGCCTCGTCTTCTTCGCTCCTTTTTTTTCTTTTACATCTCTTTCTTCTCGTTTTCCCTCACTTTTTCATTTCATTTTACCACCTCTCTCGTTATACTCGAACCTCCTAAATCAAACAACAACCACTTCACACACACACACACACACACACACACCACAACACACACATGCACGCAACGCGCGCTTACATTCAAACACTTACACTAATTCAAAGACCCACACACACACATAAACACATTCAAACACACACAACATACATTCAAACACACACACACATTCAAACACACACATACACATACAGACATACACCATTTAAACACACATACATACATTCAAAGACACACACACAAATCAAACATATACACACATTCAAATACACACAAACTCACACACTTAAATACACACACACACACATTCAAATACACACAAACTCACACACTTAAATACACACACACACACATTCAAATACACACAAGCACTCACACACACATTCAAACACACACACAATTCAAATACACACACGCACTCACACACACATCCAAACACACACACACACACACACACATTCAAACGCACACACACATACATTGAAAGACACTCACAGATTTAAACACACACATACATATTCAAACAAACGCACACACACACACTCACACGTATTCAAGCATACACACACGCACTCACATATCCAAATACACACCCGCACTCACACACACATTCAGACACACACACACATTCAGATACACACACTCAAACACATTCAAATACACAGACTCACACACACATTCAAATACACACGCACATTCAAATACACTCACACACACATCCACACATCCACACACACACATTCAAATACACACACACTCACACACATTCACACATACAGAAACACACATTCAAATACACGCACAAATTCACACACTGACATTCAACACACACACATTTTCCACCCATTTCTTTTTATTTAACCCTTCTTGTTCCCTTTCCTGGCAACTTTTCTCCCGTTAATCTTTTGGCTTTTCCTCCTATCCACCATTTTCTTTCATTATTACACCCCGTCCCCCACATCTCTCCTCATCTCTTTTGTATCTTCTCCTTCTATTGGCTAAAAAAATGCTTAATGTTTCGTAGATTTATGCCCCTAAATTTGTTGTTCTTTCTTACCTTTTCTGAGAAACCACTATAATCATATTTCACTTCACTTTCTTCCAATCACGCACTTCTATTCTTTCTTTTAAAAAAGGAAGTAAAGTCGTCGGGGTGGCCTAATGTCGGTATGAACCTGGCAGCGAGGGTGTCTATTCTCTTTTCCCTAGCGCTAGGCTAAGGAGATTTTTTTTGCATCGGGAGTGAAGCGCCACACCAGGAACCTTGTGGTTCCTAGTCGGACGCTCTACCGACTGAGCTAAACCGTTTTGTGCTTGGGTATTTTATTCATAGACATTTCTCTTTTTCGTTTTGTCCTTCATCTAATTCGTCTCTCTCTCTCTCTCTCTCTCTCTCTCTCTCTCTCTCTCTCTCTCTCTCTCTCAGAGAAACTAACATTATATAACGAAGAAATGACGAATACATAGAGGGGAGAAAGTGATAGGCAGAAAGTAAAGTAAGAGATTGGTCAGTTTTTAACTTAATTGCAAATTAGTACTAATAGATGAATTAAAAAATTCGCCTCTCCCCCGTCTCTCTTCCTCTTCTCTCTCTCTCTCCCTCTCTCTCTCTCTCCCTCTCTCTCTCTCTCCTTCCCCCCCTTCCATGAGTATCTGTTCATCACTTTCTCTCTTTCTCTCCCTTACCTATCTCCTCATCACTCTCTATTACGACCAAGTTGCACTAAAAGCACCGGTTCCTGCTAGATCACCGAAGTTAAGTACTGATTAGCCTGTTCAATACTTAACTGGGTGACCATTTAAGGTAATAGCAGCTACTGTAAGCAACCAGTGTCATTTGTTTATCAAAATGACTCGATTTGTCATTGAATGACCCGAAAATTGTTGATATGCTGCAGATCAAAATTAACAACCAAACCCCCATCTCTCTCTCTCTCTCTCTCTCTCTCTCTCTCTCTCCTCTCTCTCTCTCTCTCTCTCTCTTCTCACCAGAGAAACTAACATTATATAACGAAGATCTAATCAAGAGGTACGTAGAGGGGATGAAAGTGATAGGCAGAAGGTAAAGTAAGATATTGGTCAGTTTTTTAATTAATTACAAATTACGACTAATTAGAACCAATTAAAACTGACTTTAAAAAACATAATTCAATCATAAAAGTAAGGAATAATTTAGTATAATTTTCATGCCATTAAACTAAAAAGTAACAAAGCCTTTAGGAAACAAAAGATTCACTCAGCTTTAGTATAATAATACATAGATATCTATTCAGATAAATTCAGAGTTTTCTTTCTCCTATACTGATTACCAAGCCAAGGTTAAAGAGCCCTGTCAGCCCTAATATTTACCCATAGCTTGAGGGAGAGTAGTTGGATGCATACAAACAAGTCTTTTTAAAACAGGTCTATAGATATTTCTAAATTCAAGTTATGTTTTTTTCTTCCTGACTGTTTAAAAGGAAATATCTTTTGGTTTCTGGTCGTTGTCTCTAATATCTGGTTAAAATGATATTTCCTTCTGCCGGACATTTTCATCCTTCGGCGTTTATCCATTTATAAATCGATATCACATACCTAAATATCACATTCTCACTCACGATGAAGTGGAATTTGAAACAGAAGTTGTTGTTTTTTTTACTTTTTCTATATTTGTTTAGTATGTCTCCTTGGGCATCTCTCCCTTTTATCATTTATCATACATCAATCTTTAGAAGAAAAAAACAAATCTTTGCATACAATATATACGACATTAATACAATACTAATATACAGATTTCTCTGATGAAATAAACCGGGAATTCTTCTGTAACACCACACTCTCCTTGTCACACTGCAGATATGTATTAAATAATTTTGTTATTTTACCCTTTTCTAGTCGGAATAAAGATGATGACGTGTCAACACTTCGTTACGTCCGGCACTCATTTCCGAATGTAGAGATTACGTGTCCATGTTGCTTACGTTCGGCTCTTACTTCGAATGAGTGGTGATATGTGTGGATAAAAAAAAATTCAAATTACAGGTACTACATTGGTGAAGGCTGGGAATCCTGGTTGCTGGGCAGCTGTTCAGTTGTTGCTATTTCTATGATGTTGGAGCTCTAGGACGCTAGCTTGTGTGTGCTAAGGCATATCTTTGCCTTGTGCCATTTGAAGTTTTAACACAAGCCACGTCTCTCTTGCGCTCGATGAGTATTTATTTCCCCAAAAATTACAACTGCCAAGAGCAAGAGTTTGATGTTTTGCTTCGTTAACGCATTCTTCCAGACTCAAATTACAGTCTGACCTCTCACCCCTCATTTCTCCCTTTCGGCCACGTATCATCCCTCGCTTGTGCAATCAAACCACACCATGTGTCCAATGCAAAATCATCACTTAAACTTTTCCGTTTTAATCCACACATCAGACCACCCTCAGGGCTACACATCACGCTCATTATGTAACTTTGAATTCAGAATTTCCCTTCTCCTAGACTGATTACCAAGCCAAGGCTAAAGAGCACTGCCAGCCCTACTATTTACCCATAGCTTGACGGAGAGTAATTGAATGCATATCTTTCCCAATGGTATTAGCGCTATGTGAACTGTAAGCAGCCTTGTCCAGGATTTGAACTCGGGTCGACGAGTCAATTTCCCACGACTCTATCCATTATACCACGCGCTATTTTTCTCCATATATTTTTAATTGAAATATGACAATAATTGTAATATATGCCTGGTCAACGATTTCGCACCCGGGAACCATATGCAGATGACTGACGCTTGAGCGCTTGAAATACGTAAGTGTCACACATGGGCCTGAAAACAAAAAAGGCTATTGTCTTAAACGCATTGAACCGACCATTGACACCTAGAAAATGCAGGTGTAATTTGACAATGCGTCGCGCACAAGAAAATGTGTAGGCGTTAGCCATAAACAAAAATACAAGCTGCGTGGGCGAGGAGGTATGTCTACAGGAAAACTGCTTGGTGTCACTATAAAGAGGCGTGACCCTGTTGATTAAAGAAATAAAAAAAACCCTCAGAATCTGGGTTGAGTGGATCGAGATCACTCACAGTGAGGAACTCCCGAAGGCTCCTTGTATATGTACATTCTCTACTGATGACTCTCAGTTTAAACGATCAAAGAATAAAAAATATAACTTAAATATAATATATATATATTATATATAATATATATATATATATATTATATATTATTTGAAGGCAATTACAATGCGTATAAAAATTAAAACAAAAAGATGTTATTTTGGTCTTATCGATTTCTAAGTAGAAACTTTCATCTTCAGAGGTGTATATCAAAATGTACGTGCTTACGTTTGTTTTTTTGTGTGGTATAATTTCTTTTCTATTTTTTTTCCTCTTTTTTTTTCTTCTCCTCCTTGTTTTCTTCTATATGAAAAATTTTTTTTTTTAAAATAAGAAAAAAAAAAAAATATAACCACACAAAAAAAACTTACGCACGTACATTTCTGATTTGCACCTCTGATAATGAAGTTTCTACTTCGAAATCGATAAGACAAAAATAATATCTTTTTTTTTTTATTTTATACGCATTGTAATTGCCTTCAAATCATTAATATATCATAACATACTTAACAATGCTTCAAGCAAATTACCAATTACTATATATATAATATATATACATGTGTGTGTGTGTGTGTGTGTGTTTGGTGGTGTGTGTGTGTGTGTGTGTTTCGTGTTCTTTTACTCCAGTGACGGTATATAACACAATGAGTGATCTATCAGATTTCAATAGAGAAGATATTGTTAGGGCATAGATGGCGGGAAACTCAGTCTGACAATCTTGTGCAATGTTTGAGAGGAACTGTATTTAATGTTGGCACAGGAAAATTAGGGAAAAACCACCTCTGATAAGCGTAAATGAAAACCTAATGCAGTGCCTTTTGGAGTTGGCCCAAAGAGGCTTTTAATCTTAATCCCATGTAAGTGGGTATGAACATTTTAGCGACCATCGAAAGGTATTCATTTAGTTCCGAGCTAGCGCAGACTGGTAGGGTTAATGCTTAAAAGTATGTGTCAATTCTGAGATGGGAACCACATAAAGATGATGCGTTGCAAGTGTGGCAAAGAAGGATCGGAAAGTGCATTAGACTCCAGGGGGATTACTTTGTAGGGGATAACTTGCAGTATACAGTTGGATTTTAAATCCCCAAAATTTGAGCTTCCAATTCCAAAAATTCATGGAGTTAAGAGATTGGATGGTATACAAAGAAGAGTGAAAAAAAGTAATAAAAAGAAAAAAAAAAGCTCTCCACATTTGGTGAGGTTCGTGAAAAATGGCAACTTTTTGTAATCTATTTTGTCTGTAAAATGAGTTCTAGAGCTTCTCTACTACTGAAAATCGGTTATTTAAGCATATTGGCACAAGGAATCCAAGGATGCTATTAAATAAGTCTTAAAACTCAAACCAATTTGAGTTAATTGATTATTTTCTGATTTTTCTTAGCAAGATCAATATCCTGCGAACTTTTCCGCACATATTCCATATCCCAATTCTTCCTATCTCAACCTGTAATTGTAAAACTTTTACTCTTTTTTAGTTTCATCACTCTTCTTTTTATACCCTCCGATCTCTCCCTGTAACTGTAATTCTTTTTATTAGTTTTATCACTATTCTTTGTATAGCCTCCAATCTCTCCCTGTAACTGCAATTTTTTTACACTTTTTATTAGTTTCATCACTCTTCTTTGTATACCCTCCAATCTCTCTCAGTAACCTTTTACTCTTTTTATTAGTTTTATCACTCTTCTTTTTATACCCTCCGATCTCTCCCTGTAACTGTAATTCTTTATTCTTTTTATTACTTTTTTCACTCTTCTTTGTATACCATTAATCTCTCCCTGTAACTGTAATTTTTTACTCTTTTTATTAGTTTTATCGCTCTTCTTTGTATGCTTTCAAATCTCAATGTTACATTCCATTTCTTATTGTTGCATTGCGGAAAGGAGTTATGACATAGTAATAGTAATAATTCTATACAATCTTCTTACTGTTCAACTATTCTCTTGACTGGATCAGATTGGATCTGTCTGTATCTTTTGTTGGATCTGATGTTGGGCATGATGTCAATGTTTTCTTCTCTTGCAGGGATAGAGTAGGGTTTAGGGTAATTTGTCAGTTGATCCTCACCCTCATTAGGTTTAGGGCATAATTCTTTATGCTGCTAAAGGGTTTTGGAAATTTTATCATGCAGTATTACTACGTTAATGCAGGCTGCCTTGCTGAAATAAAGCTGCTGGATGTTTTTGTTGAAATATTTATGATAAGGCATGGGCAAATGGTTTACTCCTAAATATAGACTCGTTGACTACCACGTGACCACCGAAGGCATTTCTATTGTCCAATCACTGGCACTGCTGCTGCTGCTTTCTGCTGTATTAATAGAGACAATATTCTGAGCTTATTTCATTGACATTTGGATTCTCTTGGACGAAGGACTTACAAGGAATATTTTAACACCGGATTCTTATGGCTTGCTTACTTACTTATTACATCTGGAACCTAGGATGCCGACCAGATACTTAACAGTTTTTGCATATGTAGAGGGCTTGTTGGTTGTTTTTCCCCCAACAACAAATTTAACAGACAGCCAACACTGAAATACAAGAGTGAAGCCTTGCACAGCCCGAATGATCTTTCTTTATGGCACAAGGTTGACGTTTGTGAGCTCCTTGGTCTACCAAAACAAATAGTGACACTACTGTCGGAGAAAATACTCAGTGTAATATTACAGTCACCAGGGATGTTCATAGCCCATCTGGGATCAGGATTTGGTGAGAACGGAATTACGGGTGCATCTTTGAGTCTGGAACTTACTTGGGTGGTCTTGAGTATATCCTATCTTATGCCGTTGGTACTTTTTATAACAACACAAAACGTTCTTGTTTTTTGTCGGAGCTCATATTTTATTTTACCCTCAAGTAAAAATGCCTTGGATAACAGACACGCATCTTGCGTCTGTTCTCTTTCAACTCAGCCCAGACTGGCAACTCATCACCCTCTCTTTCTCTCACTCTCTTCCTCGGCTTGTTTGTGCTGACCGATCAGAAATCGACAGAAATCAAAAAATTATTGTAAATCTTAACTCTTACCTATAATCTTTGGTTTTTTCCATATCATTATATTACAAATACACTGGAGCCCAGTCGTGAATACAGTATTCTATATGAGGTCTTATTATGTCTGGATATATCTTTAAAGCAATATTTGGCGGCCTGGAAATAATAGTGCTACCAATATACGATAATATAATATAAGTAAACGAGAGAAATTACTGAACTCTCTAAGAATGTCCAAATCTTTCGTATGAACAGATAAAGAATATCATATTTTAAATTATATTTGAATTCAATCAGCAGGGAAATCAAAAAATGAAAATGTGTAATGCGATTTGGGGATTTGGCTTTGATGATACATTTAAAAATGACAATCATATTTCGTCTATTTTATCGAGGCCAAATAGTATGATTGTCTACGAGTGTGAGTCAAAAAGTAATGACATTTTGTATAGGACAGGTATAATTACCAACACAGGAACATGTATTACTCATCAAAATGAAGCTGGTCCTCTGTGGATCATATCCTTACTTCTCCACTTAGGGGAGTCAAAAAATAATGCTATTTGTTTAGACACGTATAATTACCAACACAGGAACATTAATCATACATCAAAAATGAAGCTGCGTCCTCTGTGGATCACATCCTTACTCCTCCACTTAGGGGAGTCAAAAAGTAAGGCTATTTTGTTTAGGACAGGTATAATTACCAACACAGGAACATGTATCATCCATCAAAATGAAGGTGGTCCTCTGTGGATCACACCCCTGCTTCTCCACATAAGTGAGTAAAAAATTAATGCCATTTAGTTTGGGACAGGTATAATTACCAACACTAGAACATTTATCATACATCAAAATGAAGCTGGTCCTCTGTGGATCCAAACAAACCAAATTGAATAACCAATCCTATTGGAAGGGTTTATATTATAAAAAAACAACAAAGAAATCATTTCAAATTCCTTCTATCCTCTATTAAGGATGTTCAATACGTAGGTAGACAATATATAATTGCCTTCCTTGGTTAAGGGGACATTTCCATGGAGCACATCGTGGTCGTATAACAATCACATAATCCATCTCGATCCATTTTGTCTCTGTTCTTTGAATAGTGAAGACGTCCTTTTTTGCATCTATTTTTTTTGGTAACAGATGTAACGTGGAGATATCGTCACAGTACCAAAAGCGATATATGTTGTATAGCGGGTCTTGTCAACGTGCCTCCGAATTCTCGGCACTAAAAAGGTATTTGTTACGCGGCGGTCGTCTTGTCGATAAAAAGGTACAACGCGAGAAATATATCGTCACAAGCTGCTTAGCTTTTATTTTCGGACTCGCCTCGTGGGTTGTTTCGGTAGAGGAGGAAAGGCAGAGAGAAAAAGAAAGAGGACACTGTTAAATTACTGTGATCCCACACTAGAGACCAGAAGCCCGTCCGAATCCTACGCTGTCGGAAATCAAAAAGAGGACGATCTTGTTGTTCGTCGTTCCACGTCACCACGTGACTTCCGGTTCCGGTCAACACCCGAAACTTCCGGCTGGCTTTCAATTCTCCATTCGGGGGGTCATGCCCCGGTCAAATCACCATGCATCACTCCACCCTTTTTCAAAGCCTCCACCTTCTTCCTCCTTTTCTATAGTAGTCCTCCCAAAACTCAGGACCTTCATCATCTCGTTAAACAGAGAAGACTTCTCTCCCACACTAAAACATGTAAATTGTTAACCCGGTGTGTAACTGGGTTAAATACACCAAGTGTTCCCACTTACCATGTTACAATACTCTCTTATTATAATGAATATTATGTATCTTTCTGTCTGTACTCAAAACTACGTCACCATTCGTTTACATATTTACGTTATATTTTCAATGAAATAGTCATTATGTAATCTTAATCTATGAACGATGTCTCGCTAAAAATAATCCATGTTATTAACGAGTTTAGAATCCTGCAAAGTGTGTTATATATATGCCGATGAAATAAAGGTTTACATAGTGTAAGGTTGGATAATTTTCATACCGGTATTAAGAAAAGCAGATTTAATAAATTATTACTTGGCTTTATTGATTTCTAATATCAGTGTTTTATCTTTAAATGTATTAAAGGCAATCCTATGTATAATTTTATAAGGTAAGGAAAAAGGAAAAGTGGACAAAAATAATAACTCAAACAAGTAGAACTAGGAGAGATATATTTCGTTCGGTTTAAGCGGGAACTTCATCAGTCTGTTTATTCAAAACATGGTACATACATTTGTTTATATAGAAATCAATTAAAATAAACAAGGAAATGTTTTTATATACGTTCATATCTAATTTCATTACATTGAAAATTAAATACTTATGCTCAAGAGGTGCTTGTTTTTTCTAGTCAATATAACGGGGATAACTATGAAGTACTGCATAGAATACTTCATTCTTTTGTTGAATAAATGAGCAACAAGGAAGCCGTAATCTAATACGGATCTTACCTTGTTGCATTGTCTGGCAACTCGACGGTAGTTGGAATTCTTCTACAGTGAGTATGGTGTTTATTCTACATATTTCTTTAATGGACAATTTTTTTGGTTTTCTTTGCTGAGGTAACACTTGATAAAAATATATCAACCATCAACTTTCAAATTGTTAGTATTAGATAGGAATACTTGAAAGTCAGTTTTAATATTGTAGAATTTAACAATAAAAGTAAAAAAGTAACGTCGTCAGGCTGGCCTAAATCGGCATCAGCCAGACAGTGAGGGAGTCTATCCCCTTTTCTCTAGCGCTAGACCAATGAGATTGTTTTTGCATCTTAGATGGAGTTCCACACCTACTAGCAGCTCTTCACTTTACCGCACAGGTCCTTGCGCTACTCCTACAATGAGTTGGCGAGGGCAGGTATCGAACCAGGGTGGTTCCTAGCCGGTGCCGAAATAGGTCAACTACACCTCAAAATATTATCAATACTAGCAAGAATATTTGCCTCCCTCTGGGCGTAAGTATTTCACTTTTCATGAGATGAAATATATCAAATTAAAAAGACTACAGAAATTAAATAGGAAAGCATATAAAAGGATTAAATTATTTAAATTATATTTTAATTGTTATCAATATAAAATCATTCATAAGATTGATTTTAATACGTTGTAGAATAAAACAATATTAGAGATCAATAACACCAAGTAATTATTTATCACACCCAGTTTTGTTAAAATCTGTATGCAAATCAACCACATTATATATATTATGTAAACCTTTATTTCTTATAATTTAGATTTTCATAGAAGTATTGTTGATGAACAAGATTTATCAATTAATGATTTTGACTATGAATTGAATATTTATGTAAACCTTTATTTCTTAATGATATATAAGACGTATTGCAGGATTGTAAATGCATTAATAACATGGGTGGTTTTGAGGCAAAACTAATTAAGATTTTTATAGAAGCATTGTTGATAAATAAGATTAATTAATTAATGATTTTGACTATGAATCAATGAGTATTAAACTCATTGATAAACTTATGCAATTCCTGAATGTATTGTGACGTAAGCTGGGACATAGTTTCAGTTACAGATAGAAAAACACCGAATATCCATTATAATAAGATAACAGAGGCAACTATAAAGTACGACTGAAGAATGTTTCTCTTTCCCCAACGAATATCATAATGAACCGCAGTTACAACCGGAACCCAATTGGCTCACGGATCTTCTAGAATCAATTTTTCATCTTTTTTTATATACGTTTACCCCTCGTAATGTATTTGACGTGCGCTTTTGTGTTAAAATATACAGAAGACTTCACCCCTTTTTTTTGAGACCAAAATCAAAAACAAATGTCATTTTTATTTTTCATTTTTTTATATTTATATATTTATTGTTTTCTTGCTGGGAGTCGCGTGGATTTGACACGGTTTATCAAAATCCTACCTATGTTGTTAATAACTAAAAAAAAGCATAAATGTTTGAATCTTTTGAAAGCCGTTGCCGACAATAATCAGCCGTTTTCTTACCGTGTAATATCAGAATCTCAAATATCAAAAATAAAGATAAAAATTCCGACAACAACAACATATAATAAAGAGTAAAAATCCATTTTCTTTTTTTCGCGAGGTTATCCACCCAGCCGATCCACTGATTTGATGGCAGTGATTGAAAAGCCATTCAATAGTCCATTAATTACGACGTACTCACCGAGTGTCTTCTCCGCCATTTCCTTTTTCTTTTTTTAAAAAATCTTAACACAATGCATTTCCGAAAGAATGGAGACTGCGAAGAATCATGAGGTGAAGTGTATATCATCGCTAGATGGAATCGGTCACAATATTCCATTAAGAAAACCAGATGCCCCCCACCCACATACACACAGTAGGAATAATTAAGTCTATTGTATGAAGAGAAGGTTAATGTAAACGAATCCTCACAGAGGAGGATGATTCGTAAAGCAAAAATTAAAACGCCAAAGATTTTTCTTGGCATTTTTCTC
>CM042174.1:5514630-5519399 GCA_023376005.1 Doryteuthis pealeii
GTCTCTCTCTCTCTCTCTAGGTCATCGCCCTGGTAGGTGCTCTATCGACTGAAGTAACTGACCCAGATCTTTTTAATCAAAAGAAAACGTGCCACTTTCGATGTATTCAAGATTATTAGAGTATGACTTGAATAATTCAATAATTCACTGTGTCCATCTGATCGAATAATATCTCAATAATTTCCACTTCCGTAGTTTTCGTTTTGAATGGAAAATGGAGTAATTAATCCTAATTAAGATCCCAAAGAAAAAACTTCATTTTAAATTCAGGTCGTACTTTCTGGTTACATAATGTGAGCGCATTAAGATATGTTTCTCATAAATATATATATATATGTGTGTGTGTGTGTGTGTGTGTGTGTGTGTGTGTGTGTGTGTGTGTGGAATTAAACAAAAGGCACGTCTCCTGTCTAACGATTTTATTGGTGATCTTTTCAAGCTTTCTGGCGAACTTTTTTTATGTTTGGATGGAATTCATGGAGGGGTACGTGGTAAATATCTTAGTAGGTAGGTAACAGTATTTTCGTGGAATAGTCCACCGAAGTTCATATCCCGAGTACTTTCGGCACTTCGAAGTGCCAACATCAGTGTTCCAGCCTCCATATCCATTAATATAAGTTGAAAAAAAATGAAACACATCACCCCTGATGATGACACTTCGAAGTGCCGAAAGTACTCGGGATATGAACTTCGGTAGACTAATCCACGAAAATACTGTTACCTACCTACTAAGATATTTACCACGTACCCCACCTGTACGGGTTAGGCACAAGGCCCTATTTATGTGAGCCCACCCACAAGCCGATATTCATGGGCGGTAGGCACAGAAAATGCGTTGATCTCGTCAGCATTCCCCCTCAAGCGGGGCGCCTCAGGCACTGGGCAATAAACCCAGCCCTGACCCTTTAAATCGAGGAGGCAGGGGTTGCCTGGCGGGGGGGGGTTGGTGGCACCCTTGGATCAAAGATGTTAGCTTGCAAGTTCAAGGGCCGAAGCCACTGGACCCCGGCTATTTTTGTTACATGATCTATGCGGTGGTATAAGATTATTGTCAATCCTCTGTAATTCTGAGGGGATGACCCTTTTCATACTTATGTAAGGTAGTATAGAGATATGGTCGCGATCAGTGCAGTTGATGGCCCTGAAAGTGAGTGACGGCGTTTGACCTCACTCTCACCTTACCTTCTGGGGATAAATCGTGGGAACCGGAAGGCATAGAAGAACCTGTTCCGGTTTAAGAATAGTAAGGAGTTTTGCAGTGGACGTCAGACAGAGCGGTCGGCCATGATGCTCTGTCTAAACTGTAACTCAGCATACGCGCGCTATGTTATGTCTGGGTTTGGGGATTTACCGAATAAAGTAACATTAAAAGAAAATCGAAGTCTTGTGTTTACTAAAAACTAACAATGACACAGGGCTTCTGATAAAGAGAAATCCCTAACAGAAAACCAGACCCGAAGTCCCCAAGAAAGTCCAGACCTTAGAAGATTCCAGACCAAGAAGAACCAAAGCCGACCAGAAGAATAGATGTCCCAGATATAGAAGCAAGTAAGAAGTAAAGAAGTAAGAAAGGGTATACAACATTATATCGATTTGGTACCGTGAAAACCTCAGTATGTAACATTTTAACTAAAAAGTGAAATTAGGAAAATTTATCAATGAAATCCGGGAGTGATACAAGGGTTAGTTTCAAAGTAGCTCTATTTTTCATTTTCAAATGGTCGCTTTTATTTGGCAATGATCGCTCTAACGATTCTACACAATCCTTCGTGTCTTTCTTTGTTCTAAATAAATATCCGCTGATCTTTCGTGATAAAACCAGTTAATTCCGAACGTGCTGTGTTGCCATTGGTGGAACTGCCTTATCATTAGAAAAGTTCTGGTCGGTCACTTGTCATTGAATCTCCAGGCAATTTGGCGCCCTTTCCCCGTATCACATAAATAATTAGTAAATGACATCGAACAAGACATCTCACTAATCCCGTGTTTCCAGAAACATCGATCAGTCGTGCCCTTTGCTATTTAATGTGCTAATTCGATCTAACCGATTACTAATGTCGTCGAGGACAGCAGGCGCGTAATGTGAGGAGATAAATATTTATACGATCTGTTGTCCTCGTCTTGATTGTTGTGGTCAAAATATTTCGGCCGTTTTATCATCCGGTTTTATTCAGGTGCCTGCTGTTATTTGTAATGTTCGCAATACACATACATATATATATACACATATATATATATATATATATATATATATACTTGATAAGTCGAAACACGTGTCTTCGGGTGACCCTATATATATATATATATATATATATATATATATATATATATAATATATATATATAGAGAGAGAGAGAGAGAGAGAGAGAGAGAGAGGATATGTGCTTAATTGAAGTCATACCTAATTTTGAAAATTAATTAGTTAATAATTAATGAATTTAGGTGGGCATATATGTTCAAATGTAAGGCTAAACAAATCGAGAAAATATCAATCCCTGAATGTACATTTCGACCTATTAGGGATTGACAATCCCTATATGTACTGATGAGGCCTAAGGGGCTGAAATGAACATACAGGGATTGAATTTTTCTCGATTTGTTTAGCCTTACATTTAAACAGGTATGCCCGCCTAATTCATTAATTATCAATTAATTAATTTTCAAAATTAAGTATGACTTCAATTAAGCACATATTCTCCCAATATATATATATATGTGTATGTGTGTTTATTATATATACTAGCTAATATATGCACCCTCCGGGTGCAAGTATTTAAGTTTTAATATAATAAAATATCATATTAAATTAGAAAGGCTAATGAAACTGAATAAGAATGTAGATAAAAAGATTTGAAACAGAAGGAGTATAATCGAAAAATAGAACAACTGAAACTTACTTTTCCATCACTCTCGTCTTTCATTGTTATTTTTTTTCTAATTTAAGTATTTAATTAAAAGAGGAAGTAAAGAATAAAATGACAGTTATTTTTTCTTGTTAATGGATTTCATTTAAGATTAATTGAAGATATTTTTGCTTATATTCATTAAAATAAAACCAAACAATTAGAAATCAATAACACTGAGCATATATTTATTAAATTCGATTTTTTTCATATCAATATGCAAATTAGCCTTCCCGTTCACACTGTAAACCGCCATTTTGTTGTATATATAAATATAATTGCATGTTGTTAGTAGGTAGATATGGTTAACAGTATTAATAATGTTAAACAATTTTATTAATAATTGAGGTTTAGATATAAATAAAATCATGGAGAATTTGACGTCAATAACTAAGGGAATTGTGACTTGAGTAGTGATTTAGTTTCGGTTACAGACAAACAAACACACAATCTCTATTATAAGATAATGTGTGTGTGTGTGTGTCGAATAAAGTATTCAAGATAAAATTATCATTATTATTATTTTAAGAGACCGAACCCGTAACAAAAGATTGAAAAATTCAGGTATTTAACTAAAAAAAAAAAAAAGATTACGTTCTTCTTCTCCCCGTGTAAATTCACTGCCTTTCGTGTCGACGAATAAAACTTGTAATAAAATTAAAAAAATAAAAATAAAAAACAACGAATTTCTGATATAATGTGTATCAAACATAATTCTCACGTATTTTCCAGAATAAAATCATAAAAAATTTAAAATCAAGAAAAAAAAAAACAGAAAAAACCATTTGAAAAAAAAAGTTTTTTGCAACTCAAATTTATGTGCAGCCAAGCTTTTTAGTATTCAATGCGTTGCCTCTCCAAAATAAAAACGAGGGGAGACCTGTTTAATTTGGTGTCTCGGGCATCCGTTATTCCTTGCCCCACACTCCAAATTCCTCGAGAAATGACAGTAAGCTATTCAAACTATAGTAATAAAAATGCTATAAAAAAAATCAAACAAAATGCTTTCCTTCCTTCGTCATCCGGAATATTTATTGAAACATTAAAACTTTTTAGGGGGAAAGTTTTTTGACACTTTATATATATATATATATATATATATATATATATATATATAATATATATATATATATATACTTTTATTATTATTTTTTTACTTTCAATTCATTTTTTATTTTATCAATTTATGTTACGAATTAATGTAAATATTTTATTCGAGTAGAAAGGACATTTATTTCCAGATTTTCACAAAATTTATTCTGTTTATATAAACCGCCGGCTATATATATATATATATATATATATATATATATATATATATATATATTATATATTATGTATATGTTTTGTGAGGTGATTGACAAATATAACACACACACGCATATATATTTATATATTAGTGGGGTGTGTATGTTTGTGAGGGGTGTTGTCAAATAAATATAAATATATTAGTGTGGATTGAATATGGACTGAATATAATAATATATATATATATATATATATATATATATATATATATATATATATATATATATATCTTAGGAAGGAAAAACTCAACACCGTAATTCCATAATTTATTTATTTCGACCGAAATTGGGCCTATATAAATCTAAGTTGATTTGATATAGCTCCCGAAATTCCGTCTCATCAGATGGTAGTTCAAGGTAATTTGAATTGCATAACTGAAAAAATTTTACTTCTCAAAAAAATAATAAATGGGTGTTTGTATGGGTATATGTGTGTGTTTTGTTATATATATGCTTTGTATATATGTGTGCTGTCTGTTTATTTAGCTGGCTGTGTTTGGTATAATATATATATAATATATAATAAGTAATATATATACTATATATACACAACACAATT